>RXPK01000006.1:0-116729 GCA_004143645.1 Protaetia brevitarsis
AGTTTGTTGCATTTTTTAATACCTCGCTTCATTATATCCGGTGTCTGCATTCTTCGTATTCTGTATTGTAGTATTGTGTCCTTCTTTACAGTTTCTCTTCCGAAATACTCTTTCCCTAAAATCATAGGACGAGATACATTTCACTTATAGAGCGAGAAGGTTACAGGTATACATCTCAGTAAATCACACGGTCACAGAAGTAAATATTGATGATTTTACAGCACTTTATGATGACTCGCATCGCCGAACGAGATGTATAATATTGACCGCACTTGAAAGCGTGAATTTTAGTTCGGGGCCGTCGCAATTCGTCAGGTGTATTGTAAACGAGCACCTGCCCACTATAGAAGCTTAGTGGAAAGACATATATTTTAGGGGGCATTGACGGTAATTGAGAGATAATAACCTATCTGCTTAATTTGTCAGCGCTGTCTGATACAATAGCATTGGTTTATTGAATTTTTCTTAAAAACGTTTATTTATATCTATAAAATTATCACCATTGATACACTGTGGGGGCTCAAAATATATGGGGGCTCAAAAATTAGTAATTGCAAAGTTAAATATTTAAAGCGTATATTTTTGCAGAATATAACAGACCTTGTTTTTCGAAAAGATAAAATAGATTTGTTTATTTATTATGTAAAATACTTTTAATTAAATTACTGATTAAATCAACATTTACTCGCAATTCTTCGTCTCAATTCCTGCAAACTAGTCGATGATCTTATAAAGATTTTTATAATCTTCGTATTAAAACAGAAATCGGAACGATAATTAGTCATTATTAATGTGAACCAAATATACTCTATTTACTGGACTTCTATAATGTCAAAGAATACCTCGACAAGAACAGATACACAGCGTCGGCATCTGTGATCTCAGGAGAGAAAAAAATCCTAACCTTCAGTTCGCTTATTGATTGCTATTGGCTAGAATAGAACGAACTCAAAAAAGATGACAATTGCGCGCGCATATTCAAAATTTGCTAGCATATTCCTTTGTAACAGCTGTACTCACTTCAAGGTTATGTTATAGGTTTATAGAAAACGGAAAATGATTGTCAAGAACTGTTTTCACAAGAGCCGTGATTAGCTTCCTACTAGGCTAGGACAAACTCAGAAAAACTAGCGATTTTGCTAGTTGTCCGTTCGCGTTTAGATGCTCCGTGATGATGAATCTATACTGAGAAAAATGGGCTAAGTAAAGTGTTTACTTGATAAAAAATTATTACAATAGATAAGATTTTACGTATTGTCGTTAATTAATACCTGCAACTAAACCCGCTTTCCTGAATGCAAGTTGTTACTGTAAATAGTGCTTTTATTAACGGCTATTACACAGCATACCTGACAAATTTGTGGTAAGTAACGTATTACTTATGACTACTGGTTGTATCTAAACTACAGCACATGCTTAGTAGAAGTAACAACAATGCTGATCGCTATTAAACTCATGTATTCTCTTAAATAGGTAACAACTTGCCACAACTATGATTATATGAGTTTTGCTGCCACCCCGTGATTGTTCTACTATTCCTGATTGGATAATGCGGCGGAGTAATGAAATAGTCCCCGAAACGGCTACGCGCGCAAGCGCGGGCTAGCGTCAAGTAAGAGTTACGGACGTGGAAAAAGGTCGTCGAAAAAGGGTGGCCAAGGAGTACGTCCATTGTAGGCCAGTTGGAACGCAAATATATTATAAATACCGGGTGGGTTAACTCAAGGCCCCATCCGTATAAAGAATCCCAGCGAAAGAAGAAGTATCGAGCCTATAAAGAATCGGATATTTCAAGATTGCAGTTTTAAACCACGTGGTGGGATATTTGAATTCCCCATCATTGTGATGATATCTGCGCCCGCTGGTGAGTTAAGTGTGGATGCCGTCGCTAGGTGAGTGACAATCCAAGTGCCACCTGCAGTTAGGGATACCCCGACGAAGTAGCCGTTTTTGAGGCGATCGCCGGATATAACCGCCACGTACGCCGACAGAGGATCAACTCGCCGAGACAACGCTCAGTGCAGAGAACCAACAGAAACCGCAAGCTTACCGTTTGTAACTTCAAAGCCATATTTCTCTTTGTCCTTTGTTTAGATTTCAATAATTTCAATAACTAAATAACGTTTCAAGAGAGCCCCATTTACCTTATCTTTTATTATTGCTTTGTTCATTTTTTCATTATTAAGAAATATATTTTATGAGTCATTACGTTGTAAATTGTTTAAAAAAAAACGGTTGTTAAAGTGAAACCAATATCTTTTATTTGTTTTGTTTATTAGTCAATATACAGGATCGTATTTCATATTTTTCAATACTCATTACCACATGTCCTGAGGGCGGTTGTATAACCGATAAAAGAATCTCATGTTTATTTCAATTAATAAATATACATTTTTATTTATTAAATTTTACAACTTTATCATTTGCATAATTAAAGATCCATTACATTTTGGCTCACAAGAAGGAGCTGATTAAGCGTGCCGTCGCAAATTGCTTTCATCTTGATGCTTCAACTCTACTACTTAAATGAATTTTACAGAGGTAGATCATCTTTTGATATGCACCCTTCATAAAATGATAAACAATATACTACAATGTATTAATCATTTAAAAGTACCGGCAAGTTGTCTAAAAATTATATTCAATCAGTTGGAGTAACTGTTATCCTTCTAAAGCTTATTGTTTTGAAACGTCTGTTCATGTTATTCGGTTATTTACTTGTTCTTTGTTGGTATTAGGTAACTTAAGCATTACATTACATTCATAGCAAGTGGTCACTGTTTTTGTCCTATACAAAATAAAACTATTACTAATAATACTGCTTTTTATATAAATTTATATTAAATATTCACTAAACTTCCTCGTTTCCTACACTACCTATAGCTGAACAACAAATTGAAAGTAAGTACACTGTATATTTATAGCAAACCATTAACTTCTATATATCAGGTATTTAGTGAACGTGCATTAATGATACTCTTTCCTTATCACAAGTAATCTAAATAGCTTGTATTAATTATGAAGGTGTGATAGCTGTTATAGAATAGTTCACTCACAGCAATACACCTACTACTTGATAAGGGCAAATCTTTGCTTACTGCAACTACATATATTCTTTGGCTTACTTCAGTTCAATTATCATAAGTAACTTCATAAGTTACCGGTATGAAGCAGACCGTAAGTAACTTAGATTAGTTCTTGTTAGTATCAGTGTTTAGAATCTCTTTTTTACTAGTGCTAAGTAATCTGTGCATTTATCCCCTATCCAGCTGAACTTTTTACTTACGATAATTGTATTTTTTATTTATGATTATTAATTTTTTTTTCTCAGTGAAAAGAATGTTAATTTGAATACAAACATTTGGATTAAATGAGAATATCAATTTTCCCTAATAATTCGATACTGAGTGAAGAAGGTGACTTGACACATCCGGTATGCATCAGGCATATTTACACGATCCACACTCAATTCCTCTTTATTGTTTATTATTTATTTTATCAGTATAAATTAACATTATCAAGGAGGAATGACTATAACGACCTAATAGGCGTACGTATCATATTATTTCCAACCAAACACAGTTTAATACATCCTGATTGATACCACTTTATTTTGTAATCACAATTTGATTACTTCATGAGTGCTGTAGTTTTAAACTCATTTTTTATTTATAGATATAATGTTTTGAAAGTTGAGAAATAGACGAATTAGATAATAAAATAACAACGATCCAAATGTATTTTGGACTTCTGGGGCTTCTTGCACCTTTACCCCATCCTATGATATAGTGGCAATCTCAATCCGCCTTTTATAATCGTATGGGACTTATTTCGCTCATTTGCCGAACATAAATAATACGCCCAGGGTCGTGTTGTGACGGTTGGATGAATCTATCGCAGCGGGTAGCCAGCGCAAATGCCGGGCTATTTAATAGAGAAATTTTGCGAAAAAATTAATCCTCCGGGGAACGGTTTCTGTGTCGCGAACAATGGATTCGTGTGACCCTCCACCTTTATCTAAATTGTAAATACATCTAATATCAAACTCAGTACATATATATGTACGTTGAAACGGATGCATCACGGAAAAAAAATTGGGGCTATTCGCAACGGTAACTGCTAATATTTAATCTCTCAAATAATACTATATTGCAGGGTAAATAAAGACGGGTGCGGTTCCTTCAAGTGTAAACTAAATACGGATTTTGTAAGGGTGGACCTATAAGGGAAAATGTGCGGTTTTCTTATCTGCTGCTGTATAAGACTGCAGAGAAAGAAATGCGTTAATCTAACAATATCTACTATGTTAACACAAAAGGTGTTAATGCAACAAATTTTGTATTTAATCCAACTAAAATGAGTCATTTGTGCAACTATTTATTTGTGTTAAAAAAATTTGTTGACTGAAAAACCTTTGATGGTTGAAGCTAAGATATCTAAAAAGTTTTTGTTTGGACGGACCGAAATGGTAATGTTAAAACAAAAAAAAATCTTAGTAGTTGAATGAAAACATTCATAGCATAATGTTGAAACTAAAAAATGGTTAACTTAACCAAAAAAGGTGTTTGCGCTTTGCGCACCTACATATGTAGATGTTAAAAGTATGCGTATATACTACGTTATTCGTTTTATGTATAGTAATTATTATGTAGAGAGTTCTTTTCTAAAAAACAATATCATAATTACAATGTATATTATTTCTACTTTAGGTTGTAATACAATTTCATAATTCAATATTTGTATATTATGGAATGTACCTACATATATTAATGTTGGTATATTACCTATACCGTTAGATACTCATTTGATCAATGTTGTGGCGTGATTTGATCGCTTGCTTGCTGTTAAAAAGCATCAGGTATCACATTGTCTTCGTTCGTGGCTCTTGATATCGTGATATATTGTGAGTTCTAATACTAGTACAATACCAACATATTTTTTAATTATTACATACCTATTATATATATTAAATGGGGGACGAGCGAGTAAAAGAATTATTAATCCAGTGGGGATTTGAATATTTAACTTCAGTGTTTTGCAGTGTTGTGCAGGTAAGCACATTTTGATTTTTATAGATGTTTTTGCAAATGAACGCCATGTTAGCTATTAGCACAACATAATGCAACGATATACTTCATGTTTAAACGGGTATATTAAGACCCAGAATATATCGTATTTATTACGTTGTACACTGAGAGAAAGAAATGCGTTAACCTAACAATAACTACTATGTTAACACAAAAGGTGTTAATGCAACAAATTTTGTATTTAATCCAACTAAAATGAGTCATTTGCGCAACTATTTATTTCTGTTAAAAAAATCTGTTGACTGAAGAAACTTAGATGGTTGAAGGTAAGGTTTTTGTTTGGATGGACCGAAATGGTGATGTTAAAACAAAAAAAATCTTAGTAGTTGACGGAAAACATTCATAGCATAATATTGAAACTAAAAAATGGTTAACTTAACCAAAAAAAGATGTTTTGCGCTTTGCGCATCTGCATATGTAGATCTTAAAAATATGGGTATATAGGTACTACGTTATACATTTTATGTATAGTAATTATTAGAAAGTCCTTTTCTAGAAAACAATATCATAATTACAATGTATATTATTTCTACTTTAGGTTGTAATACGATTTAATAAGTCAGTATTTGTATATTATGGAATGCACCTATATTATTGTACATAGGTATATTACCTATACCGTTAGATACTTATTTGATCAATGTTGTGGCGTGATTTGATCGGTTGCTTGCTGTTGCAAACCATCAGATATCAGATTGTCTTCGTTCGTCGCTCGTGATATCGTGATATATTGTGAGTTCCAATACTAGCCATGGGGGACGAACGAGTAAAAGAATTGTTAATTCAGTGGGGATTTGAATATCTAACCTCAGTGTTTGCAGGTAAGCACATTTTGAGTCTTATAGATGTTTTGGCAAACGAACGCCATATTAGCTATTAGCACAACATATGCAACGGTATACTTTATGTTTGAACGGATATATTAAGATCGAGAAATATATCGTGTTTATTAGGTTGTAGAATACATTTTCATAGGTATGATATGGGATGTATTTTGCATTATTACATAAACGAACGGAAATTATTTACTTTGCGTCACTTTAATTCCAAATTAAAATATTATAGTTTTAACGATGAAAATAAACCGCCAGAGATTTCAAATATACAGATAAATAATAAGTGTATTGTGCTTTCAGCCGCTGAAATGAAGGCCCTTTTACGAGTTTTTGGAGTGTTGGTTGGAGAATTTATACCGATGAATGACCCAGTTTTGGAATTATATAAATCTCTGCCGAACAAATTTGTGAACTTGTTGGACAGGCATCAATTACTTTAAAGGACGCCGAATTGCTAAAAGTATTAATTGCAGAGCATAATACATTGTATCTTAAGCTTTTTGGAAACCTCAAACCGAAGTATCATTTTTTAGTTCACTACCCTCGAATCATGACGGTTGTAGGACCTCTTGCGAATATTTCCTGTATACGATATGAAGGAAAACATCACGCATTCAAATTAGGTAGTAAACCTGTTTCTTCTAGAATAAACATTCCTTATACCCTGGCATTAAAACATCAACTTAATTTTAATTATAGAATTTTGTCTAAAACAGGATTTGAAGAAAATTTCGCTTTAGGGCAGTATATCTCTTTCAAACAATTTAATGAAATCAAATATAGCAATAGCAAGCTACTTGATGCCAGAAAGTGTGCCAGACCGTATTTACTTCTTGTCCTGGATTAAGAGATATGGCGTTTCTTTCAAATCGGGTTTGTTTATATCCTTTGAATTTAATAATTTTTGTCCCGTTTTTGGCTGTATTTAAGAAATTTTGACTCCAAATGACAAAGATATATTTTTTTGTAATACAAGTGTACGAAACATTAAAATATAATGATCATTTTCAGGCATTTATTATAACACAAACTGATGAAACACGTTGTATTTATATGAAGGAACTCATTTATTGCAATTAATTTATGCTACATACGTTGTCAGATGGTCGGAAGTGTATTCAAATGTATTTGTAAATAAATATTTTTAGGCATTACTTTTATATACCTACTATTATTGTAAAGTGTACTTACAAATTTGGTATTTTATAACTGTTGTTTAAGTTATTAATAAATATATGAACCTAAGTTAGTCATATTTTGTTTTCAAACCCCAATTTGTAATTAATAAAATTTCCAAAAGATCCAAAATGAGATTATTTGAATGAACAATTTTTTTGCTTCAAATCAACCAAAAAAAATGTTTGCATTGACACTCTTAATTTTGTGCACTCAACACGTTTTATTTGCTAATGTAACCATAAAGATGCATTGAAGCAAGAATTTATTTTTGTAGTTTCAACACAATTTAGAGTTACGCTAAGCAGCAATGCTCGTTAAACAAAACATTTTTTTTTTTGTTCTAACATATTTGAAGCTGTATTACAAATCATAAACCCAGTATTACATCAACTAAACTGAAGTGTTTGCATAACGTATTAAACTTGTTTAAATTGAAATGAGGGTTCAGTTGAATCAACGAGTCTATTATTTTTAACGTTAACAAATATATTTCAACAAATCGTAAATTTTAATCCAACAATAAATTTCGGTGGGCCGTATTTAATGCAAATTTTTGGTTGGTTATGCGTTATTTTGGTTAAATCAATGCAATTTTTCTTTCCTCAGTGTAGGTATAGTTGCGTAGCTTACCTACTGGAGGTGCTGGACATAGCAACAACCATTACCGCCCAGAAGACGGGTCGGAAGTGTATACAAATATATTTGTAAATACATGCTTTAGGCCTTACTTTTAAATACCTACTATTATTGTAAAGTTACTTACATATTTCATACTTATAACTGTTGTGAAGTTATTGATAAATATATGAACTTAATTTTAGTCAATATTTTGTTTTCCAAACCCCAATTTGTAATTTATTAAAATTTCCAAAATATTTAAAATGAGATTATTGAATGAACAAAATTTTTGTTTCAAATCAACCAAAAATAAAAATGTTTGCATTGACACTCTTAATTTTGTGCACTCAATTACGTTTTATTTGCTAATGTAACCATTAAAGATGCATTGAAGCAAGAATTTGTTTTTTAGGTTTCAACACAATTTCAAAGTTACGGTAAGCAGCAATGCTAGTTAAACAAAACACTTCTTTTTGTTATTCTAACATACTTAGAGCTGTATTAACAAATCAAAACCAATGTTACATCAACTAAACTAAAGTGTTGCATTAACGATTAAACTTGCTTAAATTGAAATCATTCAGTTGAATCAATGAGTTTATTATTTTTAAGTTAACAAATATATTTCAACAAATCGTAAATTTCAATCTAACAATAAATTTCGGTGGCCGTATTTAATGCAAATTTTTTGGTTGGTTATGCGTATTTTGGTTAAATCAATGCATTTCTTTCCCTCAGTGTACACACACTGAGAAAAGTAATAATGTCATTCCGTTTTTTTAATAGATGCCTTCGAAAAAAGCGTTCACTATAAGCGTGGCCTTCGTCCAATCTAAACAATATCCCCGTCTAGACTACAGTCTAACTCGGCCACAGATGCACAAGTAAAAGCATCTAAATTTCAACTCCACACGAAGGTACATTCTTCGCATTAGAGGCGATCCGACGTTCTGATAATAGGCGGACGCTTTTCTAATGGTTTTTCGCCACGACTGTCCGTCTGGAGGTCCGTCGGAAAATATAGCGCGCGCGGACGACAAGAATGCCCGTCATCATCATCACCGGTGCACCAACGTCTTGCGCCTTTTCTTACGCAACACCACCGTCTAGCTTCCTCGGGTCTTTAATAGTTTACAAACGCGCGACGTTTTATGAATTCATTAGGTCTAAAAAGACGAGAAGCGTTTTTCCTAATTGACTGGGCGAAGCCGACGAAATACACCGTCTGGCGCTATTTTTACGAACAGTGGAAAGATACATATACCATCATCGCATCGGTGCATACATGCGTACAACATACATTGGTAGACGTGTGAAAGTGACGGGAGCTCGTAGGGAATTCTTTCCGTGTATATCCACGCGTACACCAAAAGCACTATACTCACAATCAGTAGAGGTATACTGCCTTCTTTCTAGAAACGAATCTACATATTCGAGTGTGTTGTATGTACGTGTTTATTTGTCTTTTTCACTTTGGGTTCGACTGTCGGACGTTTATTGACTAAAAATTACTATATAAAGTGGAAAAAGCGCTGTAAATTAGTTAAAAATATACGTCGAATCGCGTAGAAAACCGCGTGGGACGAATCGTTTTTACGTATCTATATATACACAAGCTGATGTGGCTACGATCGTTTATTTAAGTGCTACTTATTATACACCATCAGTGTTACAACAACATTTTTCTATTTTGCGTTCATAAAAACGCAATTGTAACACGCTTTTGCGTATCGAAAAGTGCTTCATTGTGATACGCCTTTTTTCATTTCTATAGGTTGGCTGTATTGAATACATTATGACAGGAAAGCAAAATTGACGTTTAATGCATGTAAAGTGTAAATACTTAATCAAAAAATTCTATACAAATTTAGTTTACATTGTTATTGTTATGAAACGTGGAATTACTGTATACATTTACACTGACGGAACAAGTATCTTGAGCATGTATTGTTATGCCAGGCAAATTCTTCGTAACAAAGTTTTGCTGAGTTATGTTATTGGCTTTAATGTAGACTCTTGTGATTGAGAATCATTCGATGATATAACTCTAGAATGACCAGATGTACTTGGCCCTGATAAGTTGTGCGCTACAGCCACTTTACTTTTCATAGATGTTTCGATGTAACCCTCAGCTACCGCAGATGACTTCCATCCACCATGACGTTTTATAGTCAGCAAATCCACTGCCTGCGTCTGCTAAGTGTGTAGCACTAGAAACGTCTGAAGCAATTGTCCAGTATAAAGCTCTGAATTGGGCAATTTTAGAAAATCAGCTATTAATTTAGGCATTTTGCCAATCGTATTAATTCCAATCGGGCACGATATACAATAACCATTGCGATATGTAAGGAAGAATCTTGAATGATTAATATTTTTTGTCGCAGGCGAATTTTTTATTAATAAGTAATCCATCTTTCATCCGTAATTGCAAAAACTCTTACGATAATTATTTTTTGTTTAGGTACTGTCACCAAATATAATATCACTCTTAAATTCTAAATCATGTATGGACATATTTGTTAATTCATCTCGTCTACAGGCACCTATGTAACCCATTATTAAAACGATCTAAAATTAAATCCATTACATAAAAAATTACATTTTGCAAATAATATCGTACCTTTATTGCTAAATACAATCGTCAAACCTTCTTCTATAAATTTATTAATATCTTCAATGCATAAATTTTAGATTTCTTAGCCTCGTATCCCTCAGAGAATCGTTTTAAATAGGCTTGTAATTTAATATATTTTGATATGTCTTATTTATATAATGGAAAAGCAAGAACGAATCATGGAATACATAGACCATAAGGTAGAAGATTTCTTATTTTTACCTTGTAATTCAAAATATGCCAATATTCTGTACAGCCCATAGTTCAAATTGATGGTAGCATTTTTCATATACTGCTTTTGATTTTTTCGGTAATAAATTTATGACGGCGTTATCCGCAATTTCACGCAGTTGTGGTGGCGTACAAGATAAATTGTGTCTCAGTATCACTCATTTTTACAGTTTACAGAGACTATATTTATGAAATATATTGTTTTAAACAATTTAAATAGCCGGAATATGAATTTTGAATTCGTCAAATGTCAATCGTATGTCAATGTGACCAGCTTCATATAAAAATAAAACTCAACATTTTTAATGAGATTTTTATTAAGTATTTATTATCAATTTATAATGCAAAATAGAAAAAATAGTATAAAGGACTCGTTTCATAAGGCTTTTTGTCGCACTCGTTCATTAGAAAACTCGCCTGCGGCTCGTTTTCTAACTTGTAACTCGTGCGAACAAAATTCATGCCTTATGAACTGTACTTTAATAACCTATTTTGGTGTAGTTGAAATTTCCGATCTTAATTCTAGGCACAGGTAAGAATAGGCGCCAGTGTAATGTTCTTAGTGTTTAGGGGTTGATTAAAAGAGTTAAATTTGTAGTGTATTTATACAATTGATTATAACACTAAAAACAAAAAAGTTAGTGTGAAATAATTACACTTACAGGCTATTTCGTGCCAATTCAACCTGCAGATGAAGTATATACCCATCAGTGGTAACAATAGTTCAATTCTTTGAGTGCATATTGTATTTCGCGCGCTGTAATAACACATGATCAGTTACAATGCATTCTGATTGCCAGAATAGTTTGTAACGATTTAGTGTTCAGTCCTTCAGTGGACAAGACCTACATATGCAGGTACATCAGCCGCCAATACGCTATTCTATTGTAGGTTATGTATTACATACGTGCTGCAGTAAAAATAAAGGTAATTGATTGTCTGTATATGTATTATAAACAATACATTTATTTAGAATTGTATTATAGGGATGATACCATTCAGAAAGGGGGAGAAAGTAAATAGGTCGAGATTTTATCGATTTTTCTGATTAATAAAGTGCCGCAGTGTTGAGTTACTGCTATCGTCAGTAGAAGAACACCTGAGAACAAGGATGCATAAATGTTCAACATGTTCAAAAAAACTACTTCGTTGTTTTGTCATTCGATTAATTTCANGTGAGCACTAGTGTAGCGGAAATTTAAAAAAATATGCCGTGAATCTGCAAAAAGTGAGGTTAGAATATATGATATCCAAAGAAGTTATTTGAAAAAGTTGCTTAGAATTCAATTTTGAGGCTGTATACAAAATTTGCAAACATATCTAAAAAAAATAAAAATCACAATTTTTCCAAATATTGTTTCATTGAATAACATATTTCCATTGTTTTCGCTCTTAGTAGCTCAACTGCAGTACTATTTCCAAATTTGATTGATACTCAAACAATTTTGTCAATTTTTGCATAATTAACATAGCGAAAACTGAAAAGTACGTTTTTCTATTTTGCGTTCATAAAAACGCAATTGTAACACGCTTTTGCGTATCGAAAAGTGCTTCATTGTGATACGCCTTTTTTCATTTCTATAGGTTGGCTGTATTGAATACATTATGACAGAAAGCAAAATTGACGTTTAATGCATGTAAATTGTAAATACTTTAATCAAAAATTCTATACAAATTTCGTTTACATTGTTATTGTTATTAAACGTGGAATTACTGTATACATTTACACTGACGGAACAAGTATCTTGAGCATGTATTGTTATGCCAGGCAAATTCTTCGTAACAAAGTTTTGCTGAGTTATGTTATTGGCTTTAATGGTAGACTCTTGTGATTGAGAATCATTCGATGATATAACTCTAGAATGACCAGATGTACTTGGCCCTGATAAGTTGTGCGCTACAGCCACTTTACTTTTCATAGATGTTTCGATGTAACCCTCAGCTACCGCAGATGACTTCCATCCACCATGACGTTTTATAGTCAGCAAATCACTGCCTGCGTCTGCTAAGTGTGTAGCACTAGAACGTCTGAAGCAATGTCCAGTATAAAGCTCTGAATTGGGCAATTTTAGAAAATTAGCTATTAATTTAGGCATTTTGCCAATCGTATTAATTCCAATCGGGCACGATATACAATAACCATTGCGATATGTAAGGAAGAATCTTGAATGATTGATATTTTTTGGTCGCAGGGCGACATATTTTTTAATTAAAGTAATCCATCTTTCATCCGTAATTGCAAAAAATCTTACGATATTATTTTTTGTTTTAGGTACTGTCACCAAAATAATATCACTCTTAAATTCTAAATCATGTATGGACATATTTGTTAATTCATCTCGTCTACAGGCACCTGTGTAACCCATTATTAAAACGATCTAAAATTAAATCCATTACATAAAAAAATACATTTGCAAATATATCGTACCTTTATTGCTAATTACAATGCGTCAGAACCTTCTTCTATAAATTTATTAATATCTTCAATGCATAAAATTTTAGATTTCTTAGCCTCGTATCCCTCAGAGAATCGTTTTAAATAGGCTTGTAATTTAATATATTTTGATATGTCTGTATTTTTATAAATGGAAAAGCAAGAACGAAGCATGGAATACATAGACCATAAGGTAGAAGATTTCTTATTTTTACCTTGTAATTCAAAATATGCCAATAAATGTTTTCAGATATTGTGTTGACATTATTCTGTACAGCCCATAGTTCAAATGATGTAGCATTTTTCATATACTGCTTTTGATTTTTTCGGTAATAAATTTATGACGGCGTTATCCGCAATTTCACGCAGTTGTGGTGGCGTACAAGATAAATTTGTCTCAGTATCACTCATTTTTTACAGTTTACAGAGACTATATTATGAAATATATTGTTTAAACAATTTAAATAGCCGAATTTGAATTTTGAATTCGTCAAATGTCAATCGTATGTCAATGTGTCCAACTTCATATAAAAATAAAACTCAACATTTTTAATGAGATTTTTATTAAGTATTTATTATCAATTTATAATGCAAAATAGAAAAAATAGTATAAAGGACTCGTTTCATAAGGCTTTTTGTCGCACTCGTTCATTAGAAAATCGCCTGCGGCTCGTTTTCTAAACTTGAACTCGTGCGACAAAATCATGCCTTATGAAACTCGTACTTAATATACTATTTTCGATATGCCATTGTTGTTGCAAGGGAGTGTATCTAGTAACAATAAAATTTTACAAACATTTTTTCTATATACCACTTAGCAGACATTACTTAAAATTAAATTATTATATTTCTTGTTTGTTTTGGCATTAAAGTGGAAACCGTTAGTCAAAAACTGATAATACTACATGCACGCACCGAAGGTTTTAAAAGTAGATTTTGAAATTGGAGAACAACAAATAATAAACAGTAGGTAAAATTAAAATGGTAGTAATTATTAATTTGCCAAAAAATTAATAGTATATTTCAAACCAAGGGAGGAAAGTGCTCTGCAATAGCAATAGCACTTTCCTCACGTGGTTTGAATACTATTTTTTTCCCAGCCAGTCCAATTTTAACTAAATGTCTAAAAATAATACACACCTGTGAGTGACATGATAGATAGTAGTCTTAATCTGTCAAATATTTTTTGAGAACTGTCAAGTTAGCGTAGTTTTAAAAGTGTTTAATTATAGTTTAATTGAAATTTAATACCTAATGATTTAGCGACTATCTCACAAATGGGCTCAGACTGGGCTGAGTGTACTAATGTCATCTATCAATAATGTCACATATTATAAGATGTATAAGTTTCATCATGTCAATGTCACTTACTTTTCCTCCCTAGGGAGGTAAAGTACAACTTTCCGCCCTGGGGAGGTAAACACTTTCACAGGACACTTTCCTCCCTGCTGGGAAAAAATAGTTTACTACATTCTTTTGTTGTTTCTAATTTCAAAGCCTACCTTACTTATAAGAAACAGAACGATATGTATGTCTAACAAGTATGCATTTTTAGAGTTTCATTTCTTAGTTGTTCGTAAATACTAGTTATTGTTTAAATGTTTTTGCTTATTAAGTATTCCTATCATTAGCTAAAAATACTGGTTATTTATTTCTACTGAGTTTTGTAATTTCGAAACCTACATAAATACCTTCGGTGCGTGCAATAACATTGTGAGGGCTTAGATTTCAGTATTATCAGTTTTGGACTACCGATTTCACTTTAACGCAGAAAACAAAAAAAAATATGATAATTTTCAATAAAAGTAATGTTTGCTAAGTGGTTTAGAGAGACATGTTTGTAAAATTTTATTTATTGCTACTAGATACAGTCCCTTGCAACAACAATTGTCACATTGAAATCGTACTTTTCAGTTTTCGCTATGTTAATTATGCAAAAATTAATAAAACTGTTTGAGTATCAACCAAAGTTGGAAATAGTACTACAGTTGAGCTGCTAAAAGCGAAAAAAAGGAAATATGTAATTCAATGAAACAATATTTGGAAAAATTGTGATTTTTATTTTTTTTAAATATGTTTACAAAAATTTGCATGTGGCCTCAGAATTGAATTCTAAGCAACTTTTTCAAATAACGTTTTTAGATATCATGTTATATAACTACTAGTAGTCACGTGACATGTGTCAAAATTAATTTTGGGGTTTCTAGACATGCACAACCTATTCCCCCAAAAAAGTTTTAGTATATTTTAACAATAAAAAAATTTCCCATATGTTGCTATATTTATGCCGGTCACTGTACATGAAAATACTTAAATTTTAAAAAAGATATCCATACATGGAAGATTTAATACAAAGTGTGTGTCTCAACGAAATTTCATTAAAAATTTATGAAGTAGATAAATGTCTGGTTTACAAATATTGTAGTAAGTTTGTGGGTGTAGGTCAGTTAAACTAAAATATTTTCGGCTTGCGGTAATGTTCCCTTATACCGAAAGTAGTAGTCAACTTTGTGATTGCAAATGGAGAGGTAGTATTTTTATTTCAAATTTTGATTCTTCCCTGAATTTTATTTCAAGTTTATCTTGCATACTATGCACTTAATGTTTATTTTTTACAAGATATTCGCATTTTTTTAAAAATAATTTTGTGTTATGTAGCGGTTAACGAACTTTTAAGTTACTTACAGTTGGTACAGTAGGTATCTATTTCCAACAATGAAATTAAGAAATTGTTACACGTTAAATCGCTTTCCTACAAAAATACTCATTTTAAATGTAAATTTTTCAAGTTTCTAAATATTCTAATTCTTATATCCAATCTGCCGCATCATCCTGTTCAATCTTGTTAAAATTCATTCACAAATAGTTTCGCAATTAATTATTTTAGTTTCATTTTAAGCACAATTTCGGTCTAATGCATCGTAAGATTGTAAACAAACCGATTATCGATCGTACATGTGTACTTATACTGCGCCGAATATATGTGCTCGCAGCTGCATTCAACACGTGCGTTTACACGTGTACTGTTCCTATACCAGTGGCCGCGGAGTACATCTAGGCGGAATTGCGCTGCCCGGCCGAAACTATACGATATAAACGACCGTATACCTTTTCGCAAAAACTTTCAAACTTCTGCTTCGATTCGCATCAGTTCGATGTTCCACAATTGACTACACTCCTTCCACACCACTTGCCGCTGACATAGTACCATTAAAAATAGTCTTCTGTAATTTCTGTAGAAGATCGAGTTGAGTGCCTTTCTTAGTCAGTGTAATAATTTTTCGGGAATTTGAAAGATACATGTTTTTTGTGTTTTTTTTTCTCTCAAAAAAAATTTGTGTGCATCGCGCAAAAAAAAACTTTTTGATAAATTATCGTAATGTTTCTGAAATATCTGACAAAAAAAGTTCTAGGTTAACGAAATCTAATTAGAAATAAATTTCGATTCGAAATCTCATTAATTTGATTTACACGAATATGCTTTCTGCCGCTTTCCAAAATTACGTCTCTTGACACTCATTTTGCTTCGTACGACCTTATTAAAAAGTGAAAATCCTATTACCGTGCGTGTAACGGGTCAGCGTTCGTCGATGGAAACTTTTTGTCGTCATATTGAAAAGTGCGCGCCTTGTCTGTAATTGGTTCCCACTGCTTTGATCAGTCGCTAACGAACGTAATTTGGAGTTCTGTCGGCATACCGTATAGTCGACAAGGACAGGCAAAGGAGCTTGGTGCTTTCAAGAGAAAGGGTTTTTTTTTCTCGTTAGGGTAACAAGCAGAACTGATGAGGTGCAGATTGATGCTAATATATTAAGTGAATGGGCACAAGCTATTGTAAAAGTAATTAGTAGAAAAACAACTAGACGGTTTTCTGTATGCGCGCTACTATGCCAGTGCCGGAGATTTTTTTTTATCTTATACCATCTTTATCTTCATAAATATCGACATATGGAAAATGTGTGGAAAAACTCTTATGAGGCCTCTGTTAAGTCCTTGGAATGCTCTAGTGTCGATTTGATTTTTTAAAATTTTGACCTCAAATAAGTCGGAAACGGTTAGAGATAAAGAACCGTGCTTTTCGTCATTCGATTCCACGTCGAAAGACGCTTGTTAAGGTAATTTCGTGGGCGCCGTAGCGTCGATTTTAATTTTCAAACTTTAAACGCCCATATCGCGAACAGATGCTTATTTTGATGTATAACATGTTGGGGTTATGTTACCTAAATTTCCGGCACCGAAAGTGACGGTCGAGTACCGTGAAAAATGAAACTCAAAATAAAAAGACAAAAGGTAATGCACCTCGGTTTTACAAACCTTCGAAGAAGTGGGTGGATAATCGGCAATCATGCAGGGTGCCAGCCGGCTCGTCGGCGAGGGGTGGGTTGATAGAAATACAAACCCAAGATGGAAAATAAATTTCGGCGCCACCTGCTTAGGAATTACTTATCCTGTCATGCCCCCTGATAAGCAGGAATTTAAGATTTTAAATAAAAGTCGAGGGGTAAAACGGTTTGCAAATAAACTCATACACAAAAAAATAAAAGAGTGAATTCACAGAAAAAAAACAATTAAACTTTTATTAATAAAATGGTTAATAAAAAAAAATGTTGATATTATTGACATAAAAAATTTAAATAATTCTGATACTCTCTATCAGTAAACGTTAGTAACGAGTGTCAAAAAAAAAGAATAAATATGACGTAAAATTCAAGAAAATAAATATGATACTCTGTATCAGTAAATGTTAATAAAGACAATAAAAATAAGAATGAAATATTGTAAAACTATAACAGAGAATCCTGCGGTAGGATTCGGACACCGAACGTTTTGGCCACGCAATCAGTTTAACACACGTTGTATAAAGAAAATTCTTAGGCTAAAAGTTAATTTTAAATTTAAGAAAGTTTACAGTACAAAAAAACTATTAAAATAAAACTAAATATTTGTCTTGATTATACTAGCGGTGAATGAACCACCCTGTATATTGCAGCCCGATATTTAATCGGTTGATGTTTTAAATATATTTTAAAGTCGTTAAAAAATGAAAAGCTATCTGAATATTAAAGTTAATAATTTTTCTGAACTAAATGATACCCTCCGATCCTTGGTATAACATAAAAATTACAGTACCGTTGATATAAAGAAATTAAAAAAGGATCGGGGTTGGTTATTTACTAAAAACAATTTTTAAACGCAGACAAAATTTACAAATAAAAAAAGAAACGTGCAAACTTAGCTCTTTGTTCTCAAACAGCTAGTACGGCCTTGGAAATCCTCTCCGATCCGAACAGATCGTAGCCTCTGGGCTGACTTGATAATGCCCGAAGCAGATGGTCCACTGACTTTCTAGCGGAGGTAGATAGGATTCTCCGAAGGGACTTAAAAAGGTCGCAGAAGTTCTCAGCCGCACGGGGTGTTCCAAATCTCACACAAAACGAAGATACCAAAATTCAAAGAAATAAGGGGTATTGAAAAAACCTCTAAAAACACAGAAACCTCAAAGTTAGTGATTTAAAAGAAATAACAAGATCTGCTTACCGTTAAAATAACGAGGTTTTACAACGAAGAGAAAAAATAAACAGAATGGCGTTGCAGAAGCGTAGTTCTCAAATTATATCCCGAATTTATCGAGCCCATCAGTCGTGATATTCACAAAGATTCCATACCAAACACAAGCGAAGATACGGCCAATGATTATTTCAAGCAATCTTCCAATAAAAATCCACAGATGTGTGAAAATATCCCAAAATTTCCAAAATAGGAAGATGTACTCGTAAGAACACGTCTGAACAACAACCAAGAATGGCCAGCAAGCCGGAAGGAAGCGGAAACAACAATACGTCATCCAACCAATCAGAAGACAGATAAATAAAATAAGAAAACAGACATCGAGGCGCCCTCTAACGTCGAAAAGATGTAAACACGAAATAGGGCAGATGAAAGGAACACTCAATCGACAACTCGAATCGATGCATGGAATCGATAATGCCGGGATGTGTATATCATACAGACCTTAACCTTCCTAGAAGTGAAACGTCAAATGTCCAAAACATGTGAATTGAAGGAATTTACTAAAATTGAAAGAAATTAAACGAAAATCTAAGACCGTATTAAGTATAAGGAAATAACTGTAAGAAAATGAGACTAAAAGATCTAAATTCTAGCTAAGCCGCACTAACATGGGGAAGAAAACACAATTTGAAAGCCAAAAATTAAACGATAAAGTTTACGTTGAGGAATTACAAGACGTAGGAGTATCTCTGAAAGTAAAATAAGGTAGAGTACGGAAATAGGGGAAAGTAGGATTACAAAAGCTTGTCGAAAAGACTAGCGGAGAACTAATTCGAGGTAAGCGAAGCAAAAAAAACGTAACAGTTATTTCAAAGTTTCGGTGATTTTTTTGCCGAAATTTGTTAAAATTTTCGATCAAAATTTACGTTTTCAGACCATATCTTTAAAACAGTTACCTATAGCGGGATGCCACTGTCAGAAATGGAATCCCCGTTGCAAAACGCGTCCGACAGTGTATAACATATTAGGGTATTGGCGTTTTTCAGCGGCTCGGAACGTTTTCTCGTGTCCCAAAATAACAAAAAAACGGCCAAAAAACGAATAACATTGATTAGATTAGAATTGGGGTGGCTTATGGACCTGTTTCACCGCGGCCTTTTCAGATCTATTGTGATAACTTTGTTTCCTAGAACCCTCTTAAGTAAGCCTATCATCTTTGAGAGCGGCTGTTTTGTGTAGCTACTAACTTTGAGGTTCTCTAGATTAGCGTCGATTTTATTTTTCGAAACTTGAATCTCGAATATCTCGGAAACTGTTAGAGATAGCGGATTGGGCTTTTCATCATTCAATTCACCGTCAAAATGCTGGTAGCTCCTATTGAAAGGCTCTAGCGTCGACTTGATTTTTCAACATTTTGCCTTCAAACATCTCGGAAACGATTAGAGATAGCGAAGCGCGCGTTTTTTCATTCGATTCTTCATCAAAAAATGCTTCTAAAGAGCACCTCGTGGAAGCCGTAGCGTCGATTTTAATTTTCAAATTCTAAACTTAAAATAATGTTCTGCCCTGACTTGGCTTCATGCCATTACACCGGACGAACTGGTTAGCCACAAACGGCATCAATGTTGTTCCTAAGATAGATAACCCTTCAAATGTTCTTCAGGCGAGGTCCTGAAGAACATTTGAAGGGTTATCTATCTGAGGCACTTTGGCCAGTTTTGAACAGAAAGATATATGATGGGTCAAAATAATGACCAGTTAAGGCACAGAATCTTCCAGAAAATTCACAAAGTCGTCATTGCTACCATCCAAAGACTGATGGGCTAAGTGAGAAATAAATTACGTGTCATATCTGTCTTCATCCGTCATGTAAATGTTATTTTCAGTTGAATTAAGACTATAAGAACAATATTCTTGTTAAAATAAAAAAATAAAAAAAAAAATAAAAATAAAATTGCCATTAATAGAAGTGCACATACTTCAATTATCTTAATCACCTTTTTGTGTACTTTTGTGTACACTATTTGGTGAGAACTAGAGCGATTATAACCAATTTCTGAACTTGATCCAATAAGCACAATATGCATATTTCGTTCTGTGCTGATTGTAATATCCCAGTACATAAATAGCTACACCAGTCAAAAAGGCTACCTAAACGGTGCAAGTTTGCAATTGAAACTCTTTTTTTGTATCTTTCACCATTTAATAGTTATTTTGAATAAACGACATTTGGATTGAATTTTAAAGTCAAATTGCGCCCCCTAAAGTTGAAATATCGCCGCTACTAGAGAGTGTCCTAGAGCAGGGGTCGCCAAACTACGGCCCGCGGGCCAAATCCGGCCCGCTGCGTATTTCAATCCGGCCCGCGCAAGTTGTAAGTACCAAGCGGTTAATTCAGCTATTGCCGATAGTTTTCTCACCCACAATAAGGGTTTACGAAAATTATTGTACCGGGAGGTATCTACATCTACTACTACTACTACTATTCACTACTATTCACCGATTGATAGTCAACTGATGTCGCGGTAAATAAGTCCAGTTAACTCACTTACTACTGTACTTAGAATTAAATTTGAAATCTTCATAAATAGATTTGCGATAAAGCTGAAGAAGTGTGCCAAAGCAGAGGGTTTGTTTTTCTGTCGACCTCTCAGCTCAAGCGAATGTCAGATAAATTGAGAATATCACAATACGCTTCTTAATGAAGAAGGCAAAAAAGAAATTATTAATATTTTTTTTTTAAATTAGAAAGAATTTCTACAATCGTTCCGTACATTAATAGTAATTATTGCTTCTGTTTGTTATGCCCCCTCAACTGAACTTTCGTCCCTTCAAATTATTTTAAAATAAAAGATACTAACTTCGTTGAAGTATTACAAAAAAATATGTCGCAATTCATTTCTTGTGATCTAGATTGGATTAGAATTCCTAAAAATGGATCCTATTTTACTTCCAAATTTTCTGGTCAGATTTTTCAAGGTGCCAAATCTTCAGAAGTAGCAGGTATTTGAACTACTGAGAATGTGTTTTCAAATGTCCTAAAATAGTGGATATCTTATTTTTCTTGGCTTTCTTCATAACATTACTATAGGTTTGTTCTTTTGTCTTTTTATTATAAATATTTATAATTAATATTTACTAGCAATAATGATTTCATTGTAATGTATATTTATACTCCCACGGTAAAAATATTTGACCATTTGGACAAGTTGAATAAATAATAGGAAATTTAAAATAAAACCACGAAGCCTATGGGGAATGTTGCAGAAATATAAAAAATACAGGGTGTTTTGAAAGAAAAAAAAAGTAAGTTTTGTAATTTAAGACTCCTTTGACAAAGTCAGTAATTTTTAAACACCCTTGGTACATTGTTTTCGGTTCAATAAAAGCACAGAGGAACATTTAATAAAAAATATACACGTTAGAATTTAAAACCTGGCCCGCTGAACTTAAATTTTCGTTACGATTTGGACCTGTCCTAAAAAGTTTGCCGACCTCTGTCCTAGAGTAACACTTCATGAAGTTTAAAAGTTTCCTTAAGCCTTGTTCTAATCTGCAAACAAACTGCTGTAAATTGATTGCACCAAACAAGTTTTTGCAAGTGTGAAGAATCAATTATTTTTCAGTCGTCAACACTTGCAAACTTTTTGGTGCAATCAATTTGCAGCAATTTGTTTACAGGTCAGAACAAGGGTTTAGAATGTGCGAATTACAGTACGCGAAGTTTCCTTGTAAGGTATATGTAATAGCAAGTCGTTTTTCAATTGCTATACGAACTATTCGCTACGGCTAATTTAGTATCAATTAAAGTTAGCCAATCCGTTTCCCGTAACGTTTATTAGTGTTTGCGTATTGGGTGTGGCGTCTCCGCGCACGCCATAAGCTTCTATTTGGAGGTCGGTTTCGTCGTTTTGGCTTAGCGAGCAAATATTTCCGGTCGCTGCAATAGGATTAGGGGATTAGGGATCCACGACGGGCGATCTCAAGGTGGGGTGGAGACGTCACGGGTATTAGTTCTCCGCGGAGACGGTAGAGGACGCAGTTTGCGGTTTTAGCGTCTCAACGACACCTGCTCTTCGAAAATTCCCTCTTTTTTTGTCGGAATCTTAAATGGAGCAGAAAATAAACGTTGGTAAAAATACCTTCTTGGCTTGTTATCCTAGCAGCGTAGTGATAAATTCACGGCATTTTACAAATTGGTCATAACTACCCCGTTTTTTTTTTGTTATGCCTCAGAAGTACCTACATGGTTTTACACAGTAAAATTATATCACCCTCTTGCTTTCTTTACGTCTGAGTGTCCTCTGTTTTAAGACAAATCAATTAAACCAACATTTGAGAGATGAAATTGCTGGATATTCAAAAAGTTCCTGTGTGAAACTATGCCAAATCAAACACCAACTAATATATTATTATTATTGTCATTATCAACAATATTTGATAATAATAATAATAATATCGCGTTGTTTTCAAAATCATAAGAAAAACTTCAAAATGCAAGATTGCAAGCTTTTTACAGTATAAAATCTAATTACTGTAATAAGTTTTAAGACGATTTTTCCCACGAAAAATTTGCTCCTTCATTTACCGGACGAACACTCTACCACTTGAGCTAGCGAGAAGTGCACGTCCGTAAATGATGAATCAATGCAAAAGCTTGCAATTGTATAGATGAATGTTGTTTAGAGAGGTAGGTAATGGCATTTAAAATGGTAATTATCATGTTCTTCGAAATGTAATTTTATAAAATATGTATATAAGCGTGTCTATGGATGCAGTTGACAATAGGTATGATGGACGAAACATTTTTGAACTTAATATTTAATATTTGGGGAATAAGTCCTGCTTGGTTTGAAACTATTTTTTCGTTTGCTTTTGAATTTTTAAAATCTAGTAGGTTTTTGCAGCTAAATCAAAAGTGCTTGTAACATTTTAGCATACTGTGAACGTAAAAGGTACTTTACCTGAAACGAAAACATTTCTGACTCAGTTGCAAAGGTCTATTAGGTTTTAATAACTCGAAAGCAAACGATAAATAAGTTTCGGATCAAGCAAGACTTATTTCCTAAATGTTAAATTCAAATTCAATTTTTTTTTTGACTATTATACCTATTGTCAACTCCATCCGTGGACACATTGTATAGCTGTGGCATGGTTTGATTTTTAATATTAAGGACGTCTACTTGATGCTTATGAATAGAGACCGGATTATATGGAAAGTGCATATATTTTATTTTTTGCATATCTTTAATTACAGTCTATATGTAGACGTATTACACTAATTGAAGTTAATTAGCGCTAAATTATTGATTGCATATATTGCATATTTAGACATTTCTATGCATATTTTTACAAAAGTTGCATATATTGCATATTTAAGCTTTTTCTTATCCTTTCTATTAGTAACAATTCCTAGTAATTCTTAATGTAGATCGACAACCGACAATTCTCAGAACGATAAATCTTACATTGGTTTCTCTAATACTTCTTTTCCAAGAACTGCACGTGTTTATTTTCGCTTAGTAGAAGGGATGTGGTAAATACGTTTTATTACTATTAATTTCAAATAACTATCATTCATTGAATATCTTTGAGCGAAACAGCATGTAATTGTGTTACGTTTTTAAAATACTGTGGCGTAACATACAATGAGTAAGCGAACAAAAATTTCTTTATGGATTAAGCCATATCTGAACTGGTAAGGATAGCGACAAAAATATTTTGTCGACCCTGCAGTAAACTGGTAAGTTTAATTTTACTAAAAGCTTTACAATTGTTTTTAAATTCTTTAACTTTTGATATAAGATGACAATTGTTGTTGTAGGTGTCTTCTGAGAGAAAATACCTGATTGATCAACACGCTGAAACTCCATCACATATTGGAAAATGTGAAAAACTAAAGCGATCCGCATGTGTGCAGCAGATCTATACGTCAATGTGTAAGCATCAACTTCACGAAACTCAGAACAAGAAGAATATAATACGGAATCTGTGTAACCGCATTAATTTGTCTAACAATAC
The DNA here is from genome assembly GCA_004143645.1 of Protaetia brevitarsis. Taxonomy (NCBI): domain Eukaryota; kingdom Metazoa; phylum Arthropoda; class Insecta; order Coleoptera; family Scarabaeidae; genus Protaetia; species Protaetia brevitarsis. The sequence goes on from RXPK01000006.1 coordinate 24,532, forward strand.
CTTAGCAAGATTAAACAATGTTAATTTGAAATCATTTCTGCAAAAATATTGCAAACATAATATACCTGACGAAAGTAGGGGAGGGTGGGCATAGTTGTAACATGGGTATAGTTGTAACAAAGCGAATGTCAAGTGGAATGACAGATATAATTGTTTATGAATGGTATCACTGGGTAACGCTTTATATCCGTCATTGGTAGTTTGACGCAGTAATGGCACATGGTTTACTTGAGAAGAGAAAAGGAGAAAAAACTGTTTTTTAGGTAAGATAGTAATTTCTTCAATCTCGAATTAATTGATTATAAATTATTAAGCAGTCAATGTAAGTTTGCCATCCTTGGCTAGCATAAAATAGAGCTTCATAGCTGTTGTTACATCCATACCCAATATTTGTCACCACTATCCCCACCTTCAAATGGTAAGTATTTTTGTCGCTTTACAGTTTGCAATTTTTTTTTTTTAAATTGCATACAATAAAAATTGCGCATGTTCTATTTCGTGTATTACACATGCAATGCAAGTAAGATTGCACTCAGCTGATCTAAATCCATTGAATGCGCATGCGGGCAATTTTTGTTGCACGCAGTTTTCATTGCATGGAAGAACTGTAAAGCGGATTTTACAATAGATATTTATGTGACAAGTTGCAAAATGGAAGTGTTTTAGACGTGATATTGACTAACGAGGTGTAAGCCGCGTTGATCAACACTTCAAGTGCCTAAAACATTTCTTTCGCAACGAGTTACATACATGATTTTTTCTACAATCGCCAATTTTTTTATAATAAATTGGATATGTGACTTTGTCAAAAATTTCTTGACATTGTCAAATTAACAGGATTGTAAATTATTGTGACGTTAATATATATCGAGTACAACATTATTTTTTTCTACAATCGAAGCCTTGCAGAAGAAAAAGCCAAGAGAAAGAATGTGAAAAATCTTAGGGCAACTAAGAAAACATTGCGAAGCAGTTTCACTTATTCTAAAAAATAATTATTAATAAATAAATAAAATATTAATTATAATAAACAAACTTCTTTTTTTTTTCTCTTGTTACATCTTACCCCACTCTTTGTTACAACTGTACCCACCCATGGGGTATGATGTAACACTCGACTACCCTTTTTGTTTCTTCTATTATTTGTCAATGTACAATGTAGGAATTATTCTTTCTCTGTCTCAGTAAGCTTAGAAGATGAACCTTAAAAATGGTACCATTAAAATATTTTTATTTAATCAATGATGACCTCTAAGGTTGAAAATATAAAAAGTGTTACAATTATAGCCATCCTCCCCTACCTTACGAAAAAATTGTCACATCTTGTTACCAGCAAACAATAGCAGATATTCAACAATTGGTAGGGAATAATTTTATTTATATCATGGTAGATGAAAGTACGGATAAGTGTGGCCGTTATATTGCCCATTTGTTAATAGGAATTCTTCATGAAGATATTGTTGGTAAATCATATTTAATTGTTGTAAAGAACTTCAAAAAACAAATAATGTGAAAATTGCCCAATTCGTTCAAGAAGGTTTATCAAATTTCTTTTTACCTGGAAGTATACCTTGTGAACAAAATTTACTATTGTTGTCCGACGCTACACCATATATGATAAAAGCCGCGCAACATTTAAAAAAAATTTATAGTAACATTATTCATACCACTTGTTTAGCTCGTGGGTTCAATCGTGTAGCCGAAGACAGGAATCAATTTCCTTTGATTAATGATTTAATTAGCAATGTCAAAAAAGTATTTTTAAAAGCACCTTTACGAATCCAATTTTATAAGGAGCGACTTCCCGGTGGCGTATTTCCATTTGCTACCATTGTACAGAACGGGTTCGTGCTGGGTAGCAGCAGGATATGAACGTACGAAAAACTAACTGAGTAACTCCATAGTCTACCACTATGGAGAGTATTCCCAGTTCTGCAACAGGATAGTACGTATATGAAATACACGTATGCGCACCTTATATTTTGCGTATGCTACTACTATACAACGTTAAAAAAAAAACGATTGTAATCCAGTCCCAAACTATTTTAACAATTTTATTGAAAAAAAAAGAAAATTGTTACAGAAATAACAAACAAATCTACCAAAGCAAATAAATAAGATGGTCATACTATCCTAAAATTCTAATTCCTGAAACCTAATTCTGCTTTAGTGAAAATGAAATTTAAATATCTTAAAAAAGCTTTAGTCATATGTCTGTCGCTCTGACTGTAGAGTGTATATTTTGTGAGTGCATTCAAGGATCAATATTTTACTACATACTGATATTTTTGATAATGACTTTTAAAACATGCATATTTACATACATATCGACATAGGCGAATTAAATTGCTTTCCTCGTTTTCTACACTAGTATTTTTCAGGAATAATTTATTTGTTTATTTTACGTTTAAATCAATTTTCCATAGAATATGTGCCAGAACAAAATATAGGTATTTTGAATTCCCACCAGAAAACTATTAAAGTGCCCTTAGCCACGTAAAGAGCCGTCGAGTGTGAAATATTTTTTATTCGAAGCTAATTGGATAAGTATATTAATATGGAAAAAATTAGTTGACAGATAAAATAGAACGCAATTAGAAGGATTGAATCCATAAGATTGAAGGGCTTTTCTTATTGTTTAACAATTCATATATTTTTGTTATGATTAAGTACAATATTCATTCAATATATTAAACACATTTATATGGTGCATTAACTTATATAAAATTATAATTATTATTAAGTCGTGACTTTTTATATATTTTTTGTATTTACCAGAATAGCTTTGACATATAATATTACTAGTTAGATACGTTTATGTTGGCGTTAAGCATTTGCTGATTATTAAAATCGAAAGTTAATTGACAAATTAAAATTTAATGGAAAGTTGCTTTTGATTATGAAATCATATGACCCATAAATTAATACTTTTAGTGAGATTTTGCATTATTTCTGCTATACTGAACGCTTTCTGCTAAAAATCTTTGCCATTTCTTTTTTTTTTGAGTTGCTAATTGGATGGTTGCCCAGCTTGAATTCTGGCACGAGTGAAATTTTTCATTTTGTGAAACAACGAAGTTATCTGTGTAGGTGTTGTCAGTTTTTCCAGAGATTTATTTAGTTTTACTGTGGAATTGATCATATCCAATGAAGTATCGCTATTAGCAACATCTATTATTCGAGTAAAATGGGGGGAGAGATGCACAATGGCTTCTTGTTTTTTTAAGTGTAAGTTCGAGGAGTCTGCTGTTTCGGTAATCTCTACTACTTGTGAGCTCATATCATTAAAATCAGGAGGAATAGTAGGTTGCGTATTTGAAGCAGTGCTGGTGAGTGACATATCGTCATAAAATTCAGTTGGAGTGTTCTCGTTGAGAGCTATTCGTGCAAATTTTTTCTGTCTTCTGAAGTTATTAAAGGAGCAATTGTACATTACGTTGTATAAATATTCAACTGCACATAAATGTGTACAGAATTTTCCATCCTGACCGTATGGGCCCATACGGGGGCATCTGAGGGCTCCTCAGATGCCTGGGTTCTGTTGTTGGAGTGTATTTAAATCCCTTTTACTGCCTTACTCAGGCTTAATTCAGGAAAAATCTATGACAATTTTATAAGACAATTCATAACTGGACGAGAACAAAATAAATACTTTGCTCAACATATCCAACATTTTACCAAAAAAATAGAATAATAGAATAGAATAAATAAATAAATGTTAAGATAATATTATCAGACTTTATAATTAACGCAACTACTTAAGGAACATACTTTGTTTTAGTAAAAACTTGTAAGTAAGCAATTTTCTTGCTGATAATAGGAATGACCAATGGGTAACAGATAACATGAAGCACTTACTTCTTCCCAGACGAGTTGCTGCTTAATCTGACCCGGTCCGGTTGGCCTCAAGTTCATAATCTTCAGTTCGGTCGCCTTCAGAACCCCGTCTTGCGTAAACTCGACGTTCGGTTTGCCCGCATCCTGTTCCACGCTCACGTTCCTCAGGTACTTGTAGAAGCGGTCGCCCGTATCCCAGCGGGCGGCGCCCTCACCGTCGCACGACAGCTGCGTGTTGAGGGCGCGGCCCTCGTTCTTCGGGTCGCTGATGAAATCCTCGACGCCGTACGCGAACACCTTTATGGCGGTCGTTATCTCGTTCACCAGACTGGCGCTGGACGTATCGAAGTGGACGCCTGGAACGTGAGAAAGGGCGGATGGTAATTTTTATTTCACTTGCTGTACTGTGAATTTGTCATAAACGCCATGGTTTTTATTTATAAAGCGAAGTATGTACACGTTCGTGTACACAGATAAATCACTTCTTTATGCAATGAAACGTGACTGAAAATTCGCTATCTCAGCGTTGTATAAACGTTCATTGTGGATGTGCAACTAACTAAAAAAAAAAAAAACTAACAAAAATTAGTACCGTTCAGTACCTATTATGCGCACGTGCGTATAAGTTGTACACTATATACAAGTGTATTGTTCTGTTTTTTCAGAACAAAGTGCCCGGGATTTCAAAATTTTATTTTTAAAGTCCAGTAGAACTTATTATTATATTTAAATTTATGTCTTCAATTTATATTATTATTATTTAGCTTGTCCGTTTACGATTTTTTCTTTTTCTTTTTTTTTCAGTAAAAATCAATTAAAATAAAATAGTGGTTTCAATACACCCAGCGACCTCTCTGATAAGTGAAAGAAAACTGTGAAAAGTGACTTCCTACCTGTTAGGTGGCATGGGACGCTTCAACCTTTCACCAGATCGCCTGTCAAAATCATACTTCGGACGCTTTCTAACGAATAGGCAGTTCTCACCTAACGGACGCACCTTCAAAGCTCCTTCTCGGATTATTAAAATTTGAAATAAGTAATTATCGAAAATCGATGTAAAAACACTAACTGTACAAATAAAAGAAAACGTTTCAAACCAAAACAAGCTTAAGGCGAATCTGGACGGCCTTTTATGAGATTCTCTTCCAGGAGATGGCGCGGGTCTTTTTCCGCTGTTTTTAGACATACAATCAAATATTTTAAATTTAATAAAGAGATTGTTTTGAAAACAGTATTTAAAATTGCGCCAACGTTTTATTTTTTTAAATTTTCTTTTTTTAAATTTTTTTGTTTGGTGCTATTTGGCTTCCAAAAAGAAAAAAGAAAAAAGTGGTCAAGGGCGACGGTTCAGCGGTCCCCACTAATACTGAAACATTTTTTTTTCATTTCTTTCTGATAGCAAATAGCGTCCGAAAGAGGAAAATGCGTTTTCTCCTTGATCTCGTCCGCCGGGACAACCATAACTAGGACGGTAGCACACTCCTCGAATTGAGTGCGCTACAGAAATGATACCGGTTCGAGTAATCAGATCTTTTCAAAACATTAGTTAGTCTGTCATATGAACTTGAATGTATAGGGTAACACTATTTCGTATGGTTTTTTTAGAAAATCAAAATTAAAATGCAATTAATAAGATACTATCAGTAATTTTATTTGATTTACTAGGCTACAAAGAATATTATTAATTCAGAAATACATAATTATAGCACTGATAATATAATCCGTACTATGAATCAGTGACTTATTTTGTAAATTGAGTAACTGCAGCTTTCCGAAAACTGAATTATCTCGAGGTATGCACAAATGTGAAGAGCATTTGTAGAACACGTGATTGCAGGAATAAACCTCAACCGATAGTCAGATCGAAAAGAAAGATACCTCTTGTCTTTTTGAATGGTATGAATTGTTTGCCTTCTATATTACATGTGCCCAAAATCAATTGCTAAGATTATCTAGAGTACTCGCTACGTTTCATTGAGTGTTATTCTATACCTGTATCTATGATTTCACAATACAACTTCCTATAGGGTAACTGGTGATAAATGAGTCAGGGTGCCACACACTGTCATAAACATACAAACCTCACTCAACACACACACTGAAGAATATTTACTTTCTTACAAGTAACAAACCGCATTATCTAAAAATGGATAACAGATACTCGTCAAAAGGCGAAAGCATCTTCGTATCAGCGCGAAAAGAAAAAAGGCTTCTTCTAAGATTTAATATTCTATTGTACAAAATGTAAGTTCCATATCTACTTACCTAGACATTTTATTACTTTGTCATTGCGTATTTCAGTGCGCTAAAATCCAAAAATAATTCTAGGGCAGTCAATATAAATGACTATGATACAAGGTATCTAATCTAAGCAGATATAAAGAAATTGTAATTTATAGAACAATTTTACCCAGTCAAAAAAAATGGCTGTATGCATTTTTTTTATTTGCATTTTATTGATGTTCTGTTTCGTAATACAATTGGCATCAAGGAAATTATTGAACTGGTTTAGTATTTATAATTATGACTCGTTAGGTATTCAGTAAGGATTTAATTATTCAGGAGTTATATCGATACTTTTTCAGGTAAACGCTTCTTGGAAATTTGATATTTTCTTGAAAGTGTGGCATAAAAATCGTTATAGGAAATTAATACAACCGTCGTCTCTCGTGGCCACAAACAGAATGAGGATTCAAACTAGATTTATCAGTTAACTGCCTTCGATTGTTATCGCTAACAGGCAGGCCAACCTCAATTTTGAGAGATATCACTAACCGACATTAAAATACCGTTATTTTCTCTAGTTTGAGGGGAATACGACAACCGTTACCACACATAGACATCCCGAAGAATGAAAAATCTCTCCGAGCAAAATACAACAAGAACACATAAAATATAACAGGTAAGCTTGAATTAACACAGAAAATAAAGTTTACATTATAATGAAAATAATATTTAGCACCTAATGCTAATATTGTCCATTTTTAATAGCTATCTTTAACAAACTCATAATTCGTCTGTAAAGTAGGCAACTGAACAAACGCCTCACTTTCAATTACTTCATCATTTGGTTTGGATACCTGTTCTAAATGCCTCTAACTTAGATTCCATACCTTAGATATCATAGCAGTATGTATAAACAGAATCCTATACTTGCAGTACAAATAGCTCAGGAAATGAAAATTCCAAGTTATTTCAGCACTTACGCAAAACCTTTTAAGATCATCTTGTGTTACAAAGGTGTAGCCATTATATGAAAATGACAATTTGCATAGAATAATATTTTGCAACACAATTTTAAACAGAATTACTTGAATTCTTCAAGCAAAACATTTTATCACATATTTTGTGGAATAATTAATGCATGGTCATAAGATATGGTGTTTTCAACAGTCACAACTTCCATGAATAATAATAATAATAATATAATCCCAATTATGTCGTATCACAGATGTTATGGATAATGTCACGTTATCAACAACTTTAACATATTTACGTTATTTCAGTCTGAAATCGTATATTGTATCCGCATCCGACAGGTGAACTTTATAAAATAGCATGCACTACGTTATGTGAAATAACGTTGAATAATGTTTTATTAATGTCATGTTAAAGTCAACATGTATTACATAGACGATGGTGACTAGCCTGTAATTCAAGAATTACAAGAGAATGATTGAATGAGAAAGTTTTTCAGATCGCGACAAAAAGTTTGTTTAATTACCTTTCTATCATATTTCAAAAGGTCTAGGCGACATTTTTAAAGGACAAAATTTGAACACTTGCTTCACCTCGCATAATACCCTAAGAAATCTTTTAGGCAACGTGAAATCTTAATAAAAGAATGGGATTTAGAAAATCGTTAGTAGCGGATGCGATATGGTTTACATTGGACAAACAAAGCGTGCGATCGGAACTAAGTTTAAGGAACACATAGCAAGTTATCGCTGTGGGAGACTTGAATCATCCAGCGTTGCGCAACATGTAAACGATACTGGACATAAAATTAATACAGAAAACGCATACGAAATCATATATAGGGTTAACAGCGGTAATGCCGTGGTCTCTGGTAATCAAATGGCAAGAATTTTTGAAATGTTTTATATTGGGATATATGTAGGCGGATTAGATCTACAATTTAAAAATAATGTGCAATATACAGGCTGTTCCAAAATTTAGCAGCGCATCAAAGTTATGTTTTTCTTAATGGAACGCCCTGTATTTTATGGCATTTTTTAAATGTACACTGAAAACTAGAACAATTTTATTTAAGGTTACCTATAGCTAATTTTTATAGTTTATGAGATATTTCAATTTGTTTAAAAATGCAATGTTGCAAAAAAAGTTTAGTATCTTGGAAACGAATTAATTTAGAGAAGTGAAATGAAAACCGTAAATAGCAAATCCTTTGGCTGATTGAATGCGACATTCAACGTTTTCTAGTAGTATACAGGATGCTCAAGTACCTAAGTTAAAGTTTGTGAATTTTACTCGTGTGTAACTTTGTTATTTTAAATGGAACACCCAGTATATTTTTCCGTTGATAGATAGAAATTGTTATTTTCTTTAAACTAGTATTAGGAGTCCTTTATACCCATCTCGACTAATTTTTAAGTTATTTGGGTTTTTTAGGTGGTTTAAGTAAATTGTCATTATCTTACCTTAATTTAATATAGGTAGCTGGTGATTTTTTTGAATGTGTCAATTTGATGTGTATCCAGTTAGCACCATGAAAGCATACTCGTTGCAAGAAATTACTGATATGATTTAGTTGCTGGCGAACAAACTTTGTGAATTTTATTCGTCTCTAACTTTATTATTTCAAATGGAACATCCGGTGTATGTTTACATTGATTTATTTAATTAATTTTACTATTCGAAGAAACTTTATTTTTCATAATTTACTTGAATATCATAAACGCTAAGAAGTGTATACAAACTAAACAAAACAACAGGAAATATTTTTGTATTAAATGGTAATAACAAGGGATTTTTGTATGAATCTATAAAATAAGGGAAAAAAAAACGCAATAAAATAAACGAAAAGGAACTAGCATTCAACATAATTGCCATTTTCTTCACTGCACAACATAGCTCTTTCTTGAACTGCTCTTCTAACGTTCCTCAGCATATTTGGTGTTATCTCTTCCGATCCACCTATTAGGAAATTTTCTATCAAGGTAGTTTCTGACGGACCGTTTGAAATGGGCAGGAATCCCGTCTAGTTGAAACCACATCCGGTTTCTAATATTTAAGGGAATATCTTCCAAAAGGGCACAAAAGTCTCTCTTAAGGAAGCTTAGAAATTCGTTTCCATTTAGGTGCCTATTGAAGAAATGTGGACCAATTACATGATCACCTATAATGCCTCCAAACACGTTCAAACTCCACCTATGCTGCCGATCCAAGGTATGAAAAACATGACGATTTTCGGTATCATAATAATGAAAATTGTGACAGTTTACTAGTCCGTTATTATGAAATGTGGATTCGTCAGTGAATAGAACATAATTAAAAAAAAATCATTATCTTCTGCGTATCTATCGAGTGCCCACACGCAAAAATCAACTCTTCGCTCATAATCCATAGGGTATAATTGTTGGTTGGGTTGAAAGTGGTAGGGATAGTATTTGTGTTTTTTCAGGATCCCAGATACAGTTATGTGACTTAAATCCAATTCCTTAGCAATCTTTCTTGTGCTGTTATGCGGTTCTTCAATCACTGCTCCTAATACCACAAATTCAATTTCTTCGCTTACAATTGTTGTTTTATGTCGCTTTATGTAAGCAACGTTGCCTGTGGTACGAAATCTGTCCAACAGTTTTTCAAATACCCTTTTATCTGGATGTTTCGATTAGGGTATTTCTGCGCATACACCCGAGACGCAAGGAAGCAATTTTCCTGACACACACCAATAACTAAAATTATATCAGTTCTTTCTTGCAACGGTAATGCTTTTATGGTGCTAACTGGATACACATTAAATTGACATATTCAAAAAAATCACCAGCAAACCTAGATTAAATTAAGGTATAAGATAATGACAATTTACTTAAACCACCTAAAAAACCCAAATAACTTAAAAACTAGTCGAGGTGGGTATAAGGACTCCTAATACTGGTTCAAAGAAAATAAAAATTCCTATCTATCAACGTAAAAATATACTGGGTGTTCCATTTAAAATAACAAAGTTACGCACGAGTAAAATTCACAAAGTTTGACTTAGGTACTTGAACATCCCGTAGACTACTGGAGAACGTTGAATGTCGCATTCAATCAGTCAAAGGATCTGCCATTTACGGGTTTCATTTCACTTCTCTAAATTAATTCGTTTCCGAGATAGGTACTAGACTTTTTTTACAACATTGCATTTTTAAATAAATTGAAATATCTCATAAACTATAAAAATTAGGTATAGGGAACCTTAAATAAAATTGTTCTGGTTTTTAGTGTACACTTCAAAAATGTCATAAAATACAGGGCGTTCCATTAAGAAAAACATAACTTTGATGTACTGCTAAGTTTTGGAACACCCTGTACATTGCATATTATTTTTAAATTGTAGATATAACCCACCTATATATATCCTAATATACAATATTTCAAAAATTGTTACCATTTGACCACTAGAGACCACGGCGTTACCGCTTGAATATCATCTTGAATCATCTTGAATATCAAAAATATATAAAACGATCCATTTGAATGTACCACCAGATTAGTTGTAGTTCGATGTGCTGAAGTTGGTGGCCCGCAATCGACAAAATAGAGCATTAAGTTTCCATTCCCCGGTTTGATTTTAATAATTTAACTGGCCGTCCAGATTCTTCAGTAAATTTTCTTATGATGTTTATATTATTGAATATACAATATCGATTTTCTGTTTTTATCCATTCTTCATTTTTGCAGATATACCTGCCATTTCCTCGAAATTTCGAAGGAAAATCCGAAACATATTTCCGATTAACCTCTAGTCTCTTTCATTATCAATCACGCCCACTAGGTGGGCCTCTCTCTTAACCCTAGTCCTACCAACGTTTTATCGTAACTTGTCCTACCAAGGTGTGCCTCACAGGCACACATCTATTTGTACACATTGTTGATGTAAATAATAGCAAAATATGCATTATTTATTTCATGTAGTAGGTATACAGTAAGATTAAAACATATAGAAAGAATATTGTGTGTCAGAAGATATAATTTAAAAATAGTACAAGATAATAAAATATTTGAAAGTTATTTATGTAGTTTGCAATTTGTGCACGTGAGTATTTTCTCTGAATGTTCACCACAAACCGTTTGCTTACACTTATCACATAACTGTGTTGACATTCTGCTTTTCTTTGATGGGCAAATAAGCACCGTTTTCGTTTTTCTTACTGCTCGAGCCGAGACTCCCCTGTGGTTGGTACTTGATTCAACGTAGTTTGTATCAATGAAGTATGACTTTTATGCAAGTCACTCAAACTACGACGTCTAATTTGCCCCAGTACTAATTCTGTTGTAATTTCTCGTAAGAAAATTTTGCGAAGTCTTCGTTTTTTGGAAATATGCCAGTATATGGATATTTCTCCAAATGACAAATGAAGCTACTCACACACATCAATTATATTGAAAAAAAGACCAAAGGCCACCTATTAGTTTTGCGTTTCACTGAATATGTATGTACCATCTGATCAAGTGTTATCCACCCTTCCTTTCGTGGAATTGTAGTACTTATTGATTTCAGATATATTTTATTTTCCTCATCAATGGTGGAGTCGTTGTGCATTGTAGATAATAATATGACAAGCGATTTTCTTAGGCACATAAGATACCAAAGTCATTGTCTTCTGAAAACCAAACAAGTTGCTTTCAATATTCCGTCGCCTGTGAGGTAAAAAATTTGGTGGTATGCAGCGCTTATTTTTCTGAGCGTTCCTACACAAGTTAGGCCTTTGGAAAGCAAACTGGATGCAAGCTCGTAGCTGGTGAAGAGTTGTCGAACGTAATTTCTTTTAGTTCTCAGAAAGGTTTACAAAGGTCTTCAACCACCTTTTCGCTAAGTTTTCTACTCTGTTGAGACCATCTTTTCCTAAGTACGGTATACCACGTAACGGATAACTAGTTCCACTATCGCATATCCACCAAATTTTCATACCGTACTTATCTGGCTTGCTTGGCAGGTACTGTCGGAAAGATACACGACCTCTAAAAGGCACCAGTTGTTCATCGATGGTTAGATTACTGCCAGGAAGATAATATTTCAGCAAGTTTGTATTAACACGGTCCCACAGGTCTCTAATTGGTGCCAACTTGTCCTTTTGCCTTCGGAGGGTTCTGGTCGCTTTATCGTCAAAACGAATAAATCTTAGTAATTGAGTAAATCTATTTCGTGACATACACGCTCGATAAACTGGATTTCCATATAAAGGATTCCATAGCTCATTATAGTCCACCATTCCTTGTTTATTTCTTCCAGCAGTCAACTGGTTTCCACAAATCGCCAAGAATACGAACAGCCTCCTTATTAGTGAAAGTAACCACAATACCAATAACCGTATCATCAAAAAACAAATTGAATGCGTCACAAGGAGTATCAACATGCACTCCAGGTGGAAGTTTCACTTTGTTCAAAGCTGTTGTAATTATGTTGTGTGCACGTGTTTTTCCCTTGGCAATCGGCGTGGCATCCACTCGTACCATCTTTCCAATAAAAGTTTGCGAATGGCCGGGCGGTTCATCATTAACATCACTATCGTCACTTCCTTCTTGTTCATCGCTTTCTTCGTCGCCAGTTTCTTGATAATCCGCTTCACTAGAAGAGGTTTCGTCATTTGGCTCTTCTTCATCTTCACCATCATTTACATTCCTTCCCAAATCCTCATCACTTTCGTACAATGCATCGAGCAACTCCTTTTCAGTTAGTGGCCGGCGTCGCACAGTGGTTTCAGTCCATATAGAGATTTGCCAAAAATGCATTTTGGCGATGTCATCCTTGATGTTCGAAATTGTTACTATAGTAAAGTGTACATACTAAAGTATTATTTACCAAATTTTCTTTTTGTTTGAAGCTTCCGCTATTGTTTTACAGTGCCTTAAAGTTGAGCGTTCCGATTATTCCCGAGAGAGGCATACGCGCGTGCATTGAATGTGTAGTGAAATAAGCTAATACTTTATCAATATTTACTAATGTGTTATATATCAGTAGAACGAGTGTTTCATCTACTTTCCAGACCTATAACTTCCTAATTAAAAAATACATTAGTTTCTTTTGTAGAATCGTTTTTTTATACCTGTGCTGAAAATTAGATAATAACTACTTTAACTAAACTTTTAACTATTCGCCGGGTTTGCCCGGGTCAAGCTATTTACTACATTTGGAAGCTAATATATTTGTCTATAAAATGTACTAAAACTCAAACTGCATTTCGCTGCATTTCTATGTGAAAATTAAAAAATTGGGAACAGGAGCGCGCTTGCATATTATTACTTTCTAATTCATAGCGTAAATGCTTACAATATATGTTTTTAATTACATGAATAAAATAAAATTCTATATGTGCCCTCTAAGGTACATACATTATAAAGATTATAAAATTCTAAAAATATATTAGATATAAACATTCCTGCTTAAATGTTCTTATTGTATGTGCCGTACACGTAAAGATAGATAATAGGTACCTATCTGATATTTTTATTTGTGGCATATGCCGCATATTTAATGTATCAATTATATATTAGTTGATTAGATAGTTGATAAGGTAGAAAATATCGTTATTAACCAAATCCGTGTTTGTTACTGGCATAATAAAAATAATCAAAACAACCGCAAATTTCTAGAATCATCATTATTTTTCTATTTGCACCAAAATACATTTTGTGATATTCTTGTGGTAAGTACTAAGTATAAAAGCTAGCACAAAGATACAATTGTTAGTTCTGTAGAAACCTGTATTACATTGTTTTCAACATCTTTCTTCATATTAAAACCACTTAAATAGAAAACATGAGCTATATAAATATTAATAAACGCAAGTTATGCGTTCGTTTAATAGAACATGGAAAGTACAGTGCATATGTACATCAAAGAAAGGTTTCCTGGTTTAACTGAAGCAAATAACACCTGTACTGTTGCAAGAATTCAAAAATATTTGTTGCCAGAATTCAAACAGCGATGGAAAGCTGGCAGATCTAAAGACATATTTTTGACAAGATATGCTGAGTGGCTTAATGGCGATTTTCGTATGCAATTCGATGAAGAGGAGGCCCCATCTACATCACATGCAAGTAAACGAGAAAGACCGTGCGAATATTATGAATTATCATCGGCCAGAAGCAAGGCACAGACAAGCCATTAGACTGTTTCAGGAATCTGGGTTGGATCATATTCACCATTCCTATATACAAGGCGTAAAATCAATTGGAAAATGTAAACATGCTGCCATTACTGAACAGTTACGCTCTATGCCGACAGAAACCTTGGATGGGCTTCATAAGAATTTAATGGAAGAAAAGATATCTCTGGTGCCTTATTCGAATGACGAAGCACTTGCATTGTTACTAGATCTAGATTTAACTAAACAACAGTATGAGTACTTTAGAAAATGTATTACAGATAAAACCTCATTTGTTTCCAGCGTACAAGTACGTGCTCGAAGCGAAAACCCAGTGTTATCCAGATAACAAAGAAAAAAGAGATATAGTGCTAAAATAAAATTGCAGTCTCTTTTAGATCATACAGTTACTAGATTATTGATGCTTGATTCCATTAAACTCCCTGGTGGTGACGCAAGATTGATTTTGTACTGTAAGTGGGGATGTGATGGTTCTTCTGGACAAAGCGAGTACAAACAAATTTTATCAGGTGAAAGCAAATTAATATCAGATGCAAATCTACTGATAGCATCGCTCGTACCACTTAAGCTTGTTAGTGAAGTGGATGTAAGTGTCTTTTGGCAGAATCCATCGCCTTCAGTACGTTTTTGTCGTCCTATCCTTATAGAGTTTGCAAAAAGAAACTCCTGAGAAAACTAGGAGTATAGTTACAGATATCGAATCTCAAATACTTGCATTAATACCATCCTCCGTGTTAATAAATACAGCAACATTTTTTTTATAAAACACACATTATATTTTACTATGGTCGATGGTAAAGTTGTTCAAGTTTTGACGAATACTCCATCGAGTGCTAACTGTAATGTATGTCTTGCCAAACCAAGTGAAATGAAATGATCTTGCACGAGTAAGTCAAAAACCAGAAAGAGAAAAACTTTCAGGTTTGGTCTTTCAACTTTGCATGCCTGGATTAGTTTATGGAATTAGTACTTCATGTATCCTATAATCTACCGTCCAAAAATGGTCGGCTACCACCGAAGAAAATAAAAAACTAAAAGCGGCTAAAAAGCAACTTGGTGCAGGATCTTTCCGTAATGAATTTGTTTAATAATTGACAAACCCCGTCAAGTTAGCGGCAATACCAATGACGGAAATATTGCAAGAAGATTTTTTGCCAATTCCTCTTGTACATCCCAAATAACAGGAGTTGATGAAACATTACTAAGAAGATTTTATATTATACTTCAAACTATGTCGTGCGGTAGGAAAATAAATCCCAGAAAGTTTGGTGAATACGCACGATCCCAAGCTGAACTCTATGTAAACAATACAATTGTAACTATATGCCATCTTCAGTTCATAAAGTACTTATTCATGGAGAGAGCATCATTACATACAATTCAATATTACCTCTTGGACAACTATCGAAGATGCTCAAGAATCTAGAAACAAGGACTACAAAAAATTCCGACTGCATCATTCTAGAAAATGTTCCGAGAACAGCTACGATATGAAGATGTTTTCATACTTTATTATGCTCATCGGATCCATTTATAAGTGGTCTTAGAAGACAACAAACACCGAAGCATATAGAACTCGATGAAAAAGAAACATTCAAATTTACTAGATATGATGAATAACGTAAAAACAGTATCTTGTATAACGTTATGTACCGCTTAGTTTATAATTGATTTAACTTTATTATTATTTCGAAAGTTGTGGACTCTGTAATCATTTCGCCTATTACTTTAACACGTGGATAAAATTTTATATCACTTTGTCCGCATTTAAAAAATTGCCGAATATCATATTTTTATATGAAAAATTTATAAACAGCTACATATAATTCTTTTTTTATACATCATTATTATAATTGTTATATTAATAAGTAGTGTTTAT
This sequence comes from Protaetia brevitarsis, assembly GCA_004143645.1. Classification (NCBI taxonomy): domain Eukaryota; kingdom Metazoa; phylum Arthropoda; class Insecta; order Coleoptera; family Scarabaeidae; genus Protaetia; species Protaetia brevitarsis. Next base: position 40,585 of record RXPK01000006.1, read on the forward strand.
TATATTATTTTTATAATTTAATCTTTTAAGTGAATTAATTACACATCTTCATATGTAGATATTTTTTTCTTAATAAAGTAATAATATATTTTCATAGTTTTAATTGTTCACATTAAACTTCAACTATTTAGCAGTACTCATACCAAATTTATGAAAATCGTCCAAAGATGAAAAGGACAGATTTTTGCAAAAAAATGTCGATTGGAACCACTGTGCGTCGGTCAATCAACCAATCGGTCATACTTTCTGCATAAATTTCAAAACCAAAAAGCATAAAACAACAAATCTATTTTTTACTGGGGTCAATCAAAACTTTGCTTACCTGGTCTATACTATACTCTCCACTTGGTAAAAGAAATAAAATAACCAATAGACACCTAAAACGGCCAATGCGTTCGTTAGGAAAGTCACAAATACACTGATAGCAATGCAGTTGGTAAGCTGACTGTTTGAGCAAAACGCATTAGGGAATTCCCCTTCATATGCAACTGAAGTCTCACATACAAGGGAAGTTCCCGAAATATAAAGCATATCTATTACGGGGATTTACCCCACATACCTATTTTAAATAAACGTAGCAATGCATTTATAGTATAATAACAGTATGTGCCTCAAAGACACACCTTGGTAGGACGTGTCGGTAAATTATGTTTAATTTTTTAGTAAAATAGGAAAAATATTTTAAAAAATTTTATGCCATTCTGTGTTAAATAGTTTATTTTGAGAATGACAAAAATCTCTCAGTCTGTGGGCAGTTACTACAAAGTTCCAGCAATTCAAAATCAATTGTGCCTCAAAAGCACACCTTGGTAGGTTTAGGGTTAAATAGTTCACACACTTCATTTGACGCGCTCGTAAGCTGCAGACGAACAGCGTACTTATATCAGATGAGCTCACTAAAGAGGTGGAATATTCTGAGATGTTTACTTTACACCTTCAAAACTTCCTTCAGCGCCTCAAGAGTGTTTTATTATCATCCGCGGCTTCGCCGACTGCAACACTTAATTTATTCTCCGACAGTACCGCGTCGCGTTTTAATGGCGGAAGCGCACGTGACGTCAACGGAAGCGATTGTCTAACGCTACCACTATAGGGGGCGGAGTGGCAGTTTAATGCCGGTGAACTGGGGCGCCGGCTGCCCTTAATTATAGAGCGCCGCTGGGAGTAAGCGAGCTTGGAGCCCTCGGATTGTTTGCGTTTTAAGTACGATAATGGTGTCGGAATGTGAAATTTCCAAAGGAAGCATAAAATTATGTAATAGAACTAAAGTATCTACTCGATGATGGTTGCAAATGTGTAGGGTTTTCGTTGGCGAAGTAATGTACTTATTTCCGTTACAGATATAAAAGTTATATTTTAATGGTGTTTTGCTATTATCGGTAAAAAATGTGATATGTGCTCTTAACAAAGTTTATATTTGTATTGGGATGTGGGATGATTTTTTTACGAATATTGACACAGATTCCGTAGGCGTACTTCATTTACTATAACAGACGAGGTACGTCATTACTTGCAAATTCAGACTATGCAATACCATATTATTAAAATAACCAACTAACATATAACTTATTCATGTTCATTAAAAGATACTATGTTAGTGCCTACTGCTTTTCAAATTGCAATGCTTGTCACATCTTCCCAATGTATTCCACCAATTTCTATAGCTGTCAACTGTCAAAGGTTATATTCTGCATTTGCAGTGAAGTGTGGGAATTTGCGTTTATACTTGGTATATATTATTTAAAATAAGTAGTTATTACAACTAAACCATATCGAAACCATTTGTGTAAACAATCGAAGAGTTAATAGTTTCGTTAATCGTGTATTTCGACGCAGAACGCGAGAACAACGGGCCATTACTCCCGTTAACTTTCATGCGAGGAGAATAAAATTAATATCTTTTTAATGTCATATTCTTTACAGATTTCGTTGCAAACATAAGCAATATTTCATCCATGAGTAAACAAGGAAATTACATCCACTAACCCAAAACGAAAATGCATACGAAATAAATGTTGTAAAAATTGATTATTCTACTCATTGTCAATGTGCTATTGGATACACATTTATGACATGTCACGAAAACAGTGAGTATACAAATATTGTTTACAGAAGTAGTTCTTTCACATACTTTTTCAGACTAACATAACACATTAAACATTTTGAACAGTGCTCTTAAAGAAAAAGACATTTTATGGTTGAAACACATTGTGTGGTAGATAGTGTTTGTTTCTCAAAGAAAAGGAAGTTTGTTACGAAACGATGGATGAAATATTGGCAGATCGGAGGATGCATACAATTGCATTAAAGCGGATTGAATTAAAATTAGTCTGGAAAATTTGACGTACTTGGTTACAACATATTGGAAACGAAATTTAGAAGTAGTAAATCAGAGAGACTGGTTTGGATAGAGAAGAAACTTGCATACTAATCGTTACTGTGAATACTTTAAGCGATAATGGTCCCGATTAAATTTATTATACTCACTTGTGCTTTTTTGTTATTTTTTTCCACTGCTATCATGATTAACATACTTTAAATGCTGATTTTCAAAAAGAATCATCACTAATATTAATGGTAAATGTTATTTTTAAGAGTTTGTTTATTCACCTGTCAAAAGTGTTTGACAGTTAAATAACCTAACGTTTGTTTACGTTTTGACGAACAGAAAATTTGCAACACGATCATGACGTCATAGTAAACTGACTCACGTAGTACCTCGTCTGTTATAATAAATGAACTATATTTTATGGGGTCCATTTCTCTAAAATGGTCAAGTCAATACTGAAAACCGTCGAATATGTGTAATGGGTCGTCTAATGCATATTATTTTAAATTTGATTTATTATTTACTTGAGTAAGAAAAAATATTTGCTTTAATTCTATTTATGTAAGCATATAAAACATGTAAAATTTGTAACGTATTTTTAGTTCTATTAATCTCTGTGTGTGTATGTGTGCGGTGACGTAAGGTGCGTCAAGAAAATAATGGATAAATAAAGAAGTTTGGCGCGGTCACGAGGGCAGCGCAACGTCCCTGATTAGCGTACAGCCGAGAGAAGCATGTGGACGATCGTGCGTACGCAGCGAAGAACGGGGGAGTCGACAGCTAGCGTTATAATAGAGCGGACGTGCCGTTCGTCTGGAGAGCGGTGGTTGTCAGGTGCGCCATTGGACGCCGGCCACAACACAAGTATATATTGATAAAAGTAAATAGCGTAGCGGGCTAATTTATCCCCGTTATTGCTGGATACCTGGCCATTTGTTACTGCTCGGCCGGAGAAGAATATCAGATATGGGTATAAATAAACGCATACATTTTTTGGTTTATCTTGTTAGGTACTCTCATATTTTTGGTATTCATTAGAGTTTTATAGTTTTATAATATATTTGATCCTTATTTAATATTTACTTGTTTCGTATTCTTTCCTTTATATTTTAGTAGTTCTTAAAAATGTTAAGCATTGTTTCAGAATATGCCACCATTTTCACTGTCATTAACAAAAATGAAGTGCTTTACATTATTGTTCTGCGAAATTAGAATTCAGGGGCAAATATACTCATGAACGGCATCTGAAAAGTATGAGCATATTGAATAGCAAACAGTATTTCACATGATAAATTTGTAATTAATTTTGCGCAGCTTTCTTGGTATATCTCAATATTCCATTAAATAAATTACGGGATCCATTTTTTCCGTGGATTTCTTAAAAAATATACTAAGCAAGACCTTCCTCATCCATTGACAATTAGAAAATATTATGTACCTAAGCGATTCGACAAAACAATAAATCAAATTACGTGAAAATTATCTTTCGATAAGCGCAGATGAAACGGCAGATATTGAAGGAAGATGCGTTGTTAATGTAGTGGTTGATACATTGAATCCAGAAAATCCTCAATGTCATTTTTAGCAGCTACAAAAATCAGATTACGTGTCACTGCAAACGATATTACTGACACTATCATTAACAGCGTAAAAAATGTAGCTGGTCACGACTGCTTAAAAGTACTACTCTTTCTCTCAGATTCTGCAAGCGTAAGGTTAAAACCACCCAGCTAACGAGCTCAAAAACGTTTTCCAAACATGTGACATCTAACATGTGCTGTGCATGGAATACATCGCATTATCGAACTTATTCGTGTTCGTGAAAAATTTCCCAATGTTAATTCATTAATCAACTCATTTAAAAAGATTTTATTGAAAGCACCAACTAGGATGAAGATATATATTGCTCTGTTTTTCAGAACAAAATGCCCCGTATTTAAAAATTTTATTTTATTTAGTTCAGTACAGTTAATTATTATTATTATTAAATTTATGTTTTCAATTTATTTATTATTTTGCTTGTCCGCATACATTTTTTTCTTTTTCTTTTCAATAAAATAATATAGCAGTTTTTTATCCACCCAGCGACTTCTCTGATAAGTGAAAGAATACTGTGAAAAGTGTCCTATCGGTCAATAGCATGGAATGGTATTCTGCCCGGAATTCTTCGTAGGAAATTTTACAGGAAATTCTCGACAATTTTATAGGTAAAAGTAAGGATTTAATGATTCAGGAGAAATATCAATACTTTTTTAGGTAAACATTTCGTGGAATTTTGATATTTTTGATAGTGTGGCATAAAAATCGTTATGAGAGTTCAATATCAACCGTCGTCTTTCGTGGCCACAGGCAGAATGAGGATTTAAACTAAAATTACCAGTAATCAGCCTTCGATTGTTATCGCTTCATGCAAGCCAACATTAATTTTGAATAGATACCCATAACTGACATTAAGATACCGTTATTTACTCCAGTTTGAGGGGAATACAGCAAAAGTTACCAAATGGACATCCCGAAGAATGAAAAATCTCCCCGAGCAAAATATAATAAAAATTTACCAGGTGAGCTTGAATTAACATAGAAAATAAAGTTTACATTATAATTAAGGCTACAGTTAGCACCTATTGCTAAGATGATCCATTTTTATAGTCATTCTTAACAAATTGAAAATTTGCCTGTAAAGTAGGCAACCGAATACGTGCTTCAACTTTCAATTATTCCTGCATCTGGCTTTGAAACCTGTTTTAAATGACTCTAAATTATATCCCATACCCCTGATTCTATAGCAATATAAAGAAATGTGCCCGAATATATCTTTTCGCCAGAACCTGTATTAACGTGATATTCGTAAACATTTAGATAATATTTGAAAATATGTAAGTCGAACCGTAACCCCTTGATTTCTACTTTGGGGTGTCATGAAGACGATGATATACACCAACGAAATAATTGATTTAAATGATCTTCGTGACGACCGGGTTGAGACAGCTGTAGCGACAATTCAACGGCAAGATCAAGGCCTAGTAAACTATGCCAATTCATGAATACGTCGAACGATACTTTGCGTTCAAAAACTGGACGATAACTTAGAACAATTAGTGTAAAGTGGATTCCATGAAAAACGTAGAAAAGAATGTTTAATTGAATATGCTTAATCACCGCTTAAACAATTTTTTTATCATTAATATCTCTCTTATTTTGCTACTTTTGTTAAAATATTTTTAGATTAATGACCTTATGTTAAGATGTTTAAATTCCCCTTGAAAATAAAATCACAATACCGTAAACACCCTGTATAGTAGTTATTTTGAAGTTGCTCTCTATGAAGTGGTACACCTAGGCAAATGACTTTTGTTCGTTTCGGTAAAGTCAACCTTATAAATTATAAAAGCCCTTTTCCGGGCTTGATGACATCCTAAACCATTAAATATTTCAGGTAGGGAACAGCAAAGATAAATATAGAGCTTATAAAGCGATGTTATGTCACTAATTACGATTCGTCAATGTTACAAAGTTATAATTAATTATATGCGCATTTAAATCAAACAAATCGAAAACACTGACGCGTAGAGAATATATATATCTTACAAAATGCTTGCAAGTATCCTATAATTCAATGCGAATCCTTTTGTGTTCCATCACGTATTCAAGCTCGAGCGCCTAACAGACATCGATCGTCGTCCAGATGACCTCGGGTAGTTTAATAATTATGGAGGCAAGCCGGAGGTTCCTGTGAGGTAGTATTCTATGTTATGCACAATGCCCCTAACACCAGTATCAAACAGATGTGTCCGATGAGGGACGGTTCGCTCAAAGTGGACGTCTCTTTTACAAATCCCGCAACGGGTTAATTCCGAAAACATGAGTCTGATGTAGTTCCTCTACAGAATAAATGGTAAAATATATCATCAAAAGAAAACCAAGGGGAATTTACCATTTGTAAAATATCCCTGATTCCAAATCCCGATTACCATGAACATTACGCGATTTGGTAATCGATCCATATTCGATTAAATTTCTATCAAGATCTAGAAAAATGATACGATATGGCTGTCGTCGTTCAGGATACAATCCCAAATATCTTGTACTCGCTATTGAACACAATAAAAAAAAGGAATCTCACCTCGGCATACCTAATTCTATATAGGCGGCTACCGTGAACTAACGTCGTGTCACGCCCTAGGGACGACTACTAACTATAGTTCGAAGACAGAAAAAAGGGAATACGGAGATTACGCGCCGCGTCATGCTCGCGGACGACTAATACCTAAAACCCGAGGGCAAGCTTTTGTTTTCATTTTATTATTATTTTTTTAAGTAGCTCAACGACGCACAGTGGTTCAGAACGCGAAAAACGCATCGAAATTGTTGCCTCCTTTAGTTTTCACATTACATTTACATTAAAAGTTGAGTAGGCTTATGTTTCTGGGTATGCTGAATCTGAAATTATGCATAAAAAAACCCGTATTTGTAAAACGTACCCTAAAATACAACCCTTAAATGCGAAAAATTGATATCACTTAATACAAGTACGAAAAATATTTTTTTATACAAATTATACAGTTTAGTTTGCAAATTCAAAGTATTTGCTTGTCAAAAGCACCCCTTAATGCATTGAATTTGACATGTTAGATATATATAGTTTTTCATTTTTAGTGATTTCTTCAGTTTCACGTACCAATTGCATTCTTAAAGGTCTGCAGAATTTAACAGAAGATGGTCGAGGATTTTGCCATAATACATGATTTTCATTGTCAATTAGCCTAAATGGCACTAAAGAAGTCATAAATATGCTGTCATCTTTTATACCTTCACTTTCAAATTTTTGTTTATATGTGAAAAATTCAGAACTACCATCAAAGCCCCACTTGCAAATCAAAGTTTCCATTTTCAGGTTTCACCACTTTTAAAAGACTTTCACAAGTTTTATTTAGTAAATTTTGCAAACACACTTCACACGTTTGCTCAGATATTGTAGTATTTTCAGGATAAAACGTCTTTTTTGCTTTTAGAATATCGCGGTAACTTGGATATAATTGCAACCACGTTTTAAAGCTGTTGCTCTAATAAGCATATATTGCTGCTTCGTAAAACCATCCGAGATATGATAAAGCCTCTTCAGGTGTTATGGCATTTTGTTCTTGTTCGGGATTCCTCCATTTTTCCATTATACGTTTGCTTTTAGTTGGTGTTGAAGTTGAAGTACATTCAATTATCAAATCGGCAGTACTTTTATGTCGACTTTCTCATACTTTCATTGCAGTAGTATGCACAAGTTCTTCCACGGAAGTACTTTTTCTGAGCTCCTCGGTTTTACTCCTTTTTATAACAACAGAACTTTCAGCAAAACTCTTTGAAGGACGACCTCGAATACCCGAAGTTGATGGTCGATCGCAGTAAACAGATTCCGGGAAAATAATTTCTTCTTGTAGCCAAACATCATGCTTTTTCATAAAAATATTTGATGTTCTATTGGACGATTTCCAATATTGAAAATATCTTGGAAAAAACATGGGTTCAAGCCAATATAAAATATTTTTACTTGATTTATCTTCTTCGGCAAGCCCGTATGTATCAAGTATAAACCGATACATTGCCCGTTTTTTACTTTCAGTCGATTTATCATCACTCTTCATAGCGACTTCGTGTAATACCAATCGACTTATTTTCTTCGCGTCCATTATGTTACAACTTTTCAAAAAAACTATTGCAACAAAAACATAATCTTTTACAACCACTCTAACGTCAGAAATTTCGAAAATAGTGCACTAATCTGCATAAAGTTTCGACTCAAAGTTGAGTTTCAACTGATCGGGTACCAAGTGGGGTTTTATTTTATATATATAATTTATGCATAAATGTCGTAATTACCGTGTAGGGTTGTGTGGAACTAAACTTAATCCTCTACTTAAGGCAAATTTTCATAATCCGATTACCTGTTACGAACAATTAATTTTCTTGTAACAGGTAAACATTATTCAATAATAAGTAATGCGACTTAATAATACACTTAACAATGTATAACATAATTATAATGACATCAATAAATAAGGGCATTTGCTTGTGGTACAGTCTTTTTAATCAGACCCTAATTTCTATATGGAGAAACGTCTCAATTTTACTGAACTTTAAAAGCAAATATAGAAAAACTTATGTAAATAAGATGCATATTATTTACATCATCAAATAGAGCAACTGTTCAAGATTAAAGTACTGCAATTTTAACTTTGTAAGTTGAAAATATGATTTTCGATCACGTTTTTCGCGTTCTGAACCATTGTGGAACGTCTCTAATTAATGCCTTTATAAAAGATGAGCGTATAAAAGTATGTCCTGGTCATGGTCGTGTCACGAGATAATAACATAATGCAGCACTTTAAGGGGCGCCTACTAACTATAGTTCAACAATAGAAAAAAAGGAAATACGGAAATTACGCGCCGCGTCACGCCCGGGGGTGACTGCGGTCGGTAATCGAATGAGGGGGAGGGTTGCGTTGCGCCACACCCCAGGGGCGACTGCGCATTACAATAGAACTCCAGACCGAAGATTCAGCCCTGTCACGTCGCGGAGCGACTACAGTCTGGGAGGGAAAAACTAATGTCGTGTTACACCCGAAGGACGACTACGGTTAATGGTCAAGGCAAAGTAGAGCATCGAGAACCGGCGGAGTCTGTCACGATCGCGGTAAATGCAAGGCTTGTACTGACATGCGGGCCATGTGGGTATTCAAGCGCGCGCAGATTTAACATGCGGCGCGTGGAGACGCGATATACTAACTATGAATTGAAACTAAATGATTTTTTTATGTTAAAATGAGGTAATTTATATAGCGATCCACACAACAATAACAGCTGATTGAAGGCCGCATAGTCAGTCCGACACCAGACTATGACACTTACAGCATCTTGTTACGTGTTGAAAACACCTTTTCTTATTTAATCACTCTTTAAGGAATGTTAGAACTTATTTTACTGCTCAGTTACTTATTCCGTCTATAACCCATTTTAATGCCGCCTATTTTTGTTTCATTTTTCAATTTCAAAGCATTGCGCACCTTTTTTTATTTCCCTAACTGTACACTCGCTTATCTGAAACCATCTAAATTCATTGACCTTTACTAGTTACCGAGAAATTCGCTATTTACTTATTTCATATAACGTCACGTTTAACCTTGAAGTTGTACCCCCTTTTGACCAAAATACCCGTTCGGTAACCCCTGTGGGGGGATATCAGGCCAAAAGGAAACCACTCCACGGAAGCTATTTTTGAAGTATTGTATTTTGGCGACGAAAACTTCCACTGGAACCCGCTGACGCGGATCTCACACGCAGCGTCCCAAGCGTACACGACACGTGCCCTCGTCATCCACCTGCCTCTTTCTTCTACTTCTTCTCCCCGAGGTGTTTGGTGGCAATCAACCGTTTGCGCATTGTTTTTATATGTAGTTAATTTTAAGATTTTTTTTTTTTTTTGTATTGTAGTAACGAACTACCATTGGATTCAGAATAATTTAACGTAACTTTTGATATTTTAGTTTCTTTGCTCTCATTGTTGAATAACCGTAACTTTTAATAATTTTTTTTTTTTTGTCTTTTCATCTTTTCACATTTAAACAATTGTAGTTCGTGTTCAATTGCATGCTCGATCGAGTAGGTAGATTTTTCTTGTTTCTTTGTAATACAAATTTTGGTAATAAAACATCATTTCCAAAAGCTCATTTCGTGTATTTACCCTTTGTAATCGTTTAGTGTTTGGTTTTACATAATCAACTTTTAATATAACTGTTTCAATAATTTTTCTGAGTTTTATTTAATTCAATTTTATTGTCTTTGGCGCATTAGTTTTTTTTGTTATTTAATTAACCTTTTCATTTAATTTAATTATTCACACATCAATATTCGGCAAGTACCAATCCCTTGTTTCCCTACTGGAAAATAGCCATTCTGGGCTGTGGCTAAAGTACCGGGCGACAGCGTCGGGCCAAGGAAGGCAACAATAGAATCAACCCACTGGCGCTCAATCCGACACCTCTCCGGCGCCTCACTGGCCGAAACGACCCCAACAGTCGCAACGTGGGAAATAAATTGTAAACTGTGTTTTATTTATCCCTCTTCCCCATCCTTTGGTACTTTGCAATCATTTATTTTATTTAATATCTGTATGAGTTTATTACCTAATACATATTAATTTTTTTTTTTTTATTATTCAATCTGGTCTCATGCTCTGGAAAATTGCTACTGTCAAATACGCCCTGAGAATTCGCTGGTAGCAATCTTTGTTTTTTGACGTGAATAAATGGTATGAGATAAACTATCCGTGCATTGGAACCTTAGATGATTACAATAATTATATATTCCTTTCTCTACTTTTCATTTTCCAGTACATGCTGCAAATTCCCGTCTTGAAAATTTCACCCTGATTTATAACATCTTGTCTCGATACTTTTGCTTAAAATTGTACCTACGTAACATACCTTGAATAGCGAAGGTAGAGGTCGTAAACAGAGCTTACGCAGCCACGTTGTAAATTACAGGCGCTAATGACCGGCTATTATTCCGGCAGAGGCGAGCGATACGCCCACACCCTCGTCCTAGATGCCGCATCCGGCTATGTCCTCGTATACGCAGCGAGTTTATCAGGGCTGCTGGTTCGTCCCTCTGCATCGTATATTACGATCGTATAATACCGAAAGCCCGAATTGGACGTATGAATTTGCAGTCCCCGAGGGCAAGCTTTTATTTTCATTTTATTATTATATTTTTTAAATAGCTCAAGGACATCTCTAATTAATGCCTTTGTAATGGAAGAGCATATAAAATAATGTTCTGGTCATGGTCGTGTCATGAGATAATAATATATGACAGCATTTTAAACTTCAAAAAGGCTTATGGCCTCACTTATGTTTGCAACTTATTATTTCCAAGTTCTTCTGTTTTGTGTTTTTTTTTTCACAGCCACTTTTTACAACGCTTAGCCATTCTTCCCTTTCCGCTTTGCTCTCCAAATAGCACTTGCCTGTATGCCCACGTATCTAATGTAGTTTTAAGTTGTTACATTTTGCCGAGGTTATTTTACCGTAACAGATATTGTAGAATACAAATTGAATATTTAATTAATTAAATAACTAATTAAATTATTAAAACCCAATTTTAAACATTCTAGTGTCATCTACATTACTATTTTTTAATCATAAGTAGAGACCGGATTATATGCAAAGATATACTGGAATATATACGCATATATATGCATCGATTTTTGAGAAAATATGCATAAACCTGAGGCATATATGCAAAAAAATTGCGACAATATGCAAAATTTTTACATAAAATAAATAAGAGCAGAAATTTAAACATTAACTTTATTGCACAAAATTTTTTCACAACATATTTCTAAAACAATTTATAATTAAATGTTTTCCAAAATTGTGTAAAAGAAAGTTTTGTCTTCTATCAGAATACATATGTTTCGAAATAGAAAAGCTTCTTTCAACATTCACAGATGTAATTGGTGCATTTTTTAACTTTGCCATACATTCTAAACTAAAATTAAAGTCGAAATCGTTTACTGTTTCACCTTCCAAAATTTTCTTAACTTTCTTCAATTTCAAATACTCCGCATTTTTATTTATCACTTTTTTAAATTTATCGTATTAGAATTACCTATTGTACCCTTAACCTTCTTACATAGCATATCAATTAGTCTACTATTTCGACTGATTCCGAGAGCGACATCCCTTGCGTTTCTAGTTTACGAATGGAACTTGAAACAAAGCTATAATTTGACTTAATATACAAAAGGTTTTGTAACAATTCTGTTGATGTTACTATCTTTTTACAGTTTTCTAGAGCAATGCAGTCAGCAGTGATTTCAAGAATTACATTTTTAATTCCTTCAAAATTATCGGCGAAAAAATTGCAGCTCTAACCATGTACCCCATCTCGTAATAATCGTTCAGGAGGCAACTTAACACCGGGAAGTCGCTCCTTATAAATTGGATTCGTAAAGGTGCTTTTAAAAATACTTTTTGACATTGCTAATTAAATCATTAATCAAAGGGAATTGATTCCTAATGTCTTCGGCTACACGATTGAACCCATGAGCTAAACAAGTGGTATGAATAGTGTTACTACAAAAAATTTATCAATTTTGCGCGGCTTTTATCGGACAACATTAGTAAAAAATTTTCACAAGGTATACTTCCAGGTAAAAAGAAATTTGATAAACCTTCTTGAACGAATTGGGCAATTGTCAGATTATTTGGTTTTTGCAGTTCTTTACAATAAATTAAATATGATTTATCTACAATATTCATGAAGAATTCTATTAACAAATGGCAATATAACGCCACACTTATCCGTACTTTCATTTACCATGATATAAATAAAATTATTCCCTACCAATTGTTGAATTTCTGCTATTGTGTGCTGGTAACAAGATGTGACATAATTTTTTCGTAAGGTACTTTCGTCAGGTATATTATGTTTGCAATATTTTTTCAGAAATGATTTCAAATTAACATTGTTTAATCTTGCTAATGGTATGTTAGACGAAATTAATGCGTTACACAGATCCGTATTATATTTTTCTTGTTCTGAGTTTCGTGAAGTTGATCCTACACATTGACGTATAGATTGCTGCACATATGCGGATCGCTTTAGTTTTTCACATTTTCCAATATGTGATGGAGTTTTAGCGTGTTGATTAATCAGGTATTTTTTTCTCAGAAGACACCTACAACAACAATTGTCATTTTATATCAAAAGTTAAAGAATTTAAAAACAATTGTAAAGCTTTTAGTAAAATTAAACTTACTAGTTTACTGCAGGCTCGATAAAATATTTTGTCGCCATCCTTTGCCAGTTCAGGATATGGCTTAATCCATAAAGAAATTTTGTTCGCTATACTCATTGTATGTACGCACAGTATTTAAAAACGTAACACAATTACATGCTGTTTCGCTCAAAGATATTCAATGAATAAATAGTTTATTTGGGAATTAATAATGATAAAACGTATTTTCCACATCCCTTCTGCTAGGCGAAATTAAACACGTGCAGTTCTTGGAAAAAAGTATTAGAGAAACCAATGTAAAAGATTTATCGTTCTGAGAATTGTCGGTTGTCAATCTACAGTAGGAATTACTAGGAATTTTTACTAATAGAAAGGATAAGAAAAAGCTTAAATATGCAATATATGCAACTTTTGTAAAAATATGCATAGAAATGCCTAAATATGCAATATATGCAATCACTAATTAGCGCTAATTAACTTCAACTAGTGTAATACGTCTACATATAGACTATAATTAAAGATATGCAAAAAATAAAATATATACACTTTGCATATAATCCGGTCTCCAATCATAAGTATACCCTCTCAAGTGCCAAATGGCATGCGGAGGGAGAATTTCTGACTGTACCAGTCTAGATGACGCTCTGACGTTAAAAAAATTACGAATAGGAAGATAACCCTCTTTATATTTTTAGTATATCCGGAGACGCTGTGGAAGGCTGTTGCTCAATGTCCTCTACTCCAATATTCAATGTTAAAGTAGTTAATTCAAGTGACATAGTGTGAGAGAGACTCTTATACAACAGATTTTTCTATATTGTCTTAACTTTTGCCTTGGCCTATACAATAAGAGGGATTCCGCAGTATTATAAATTAGTTGATGTCAAGATATAAAATATGTGTGGAAATTCTAGTCAAAACGCAGGTAGCTGGATTGCCCCATAGAAACTAATCTATCGCTATTCCTTTTGTCAGAATTGGTATAATTCTTTAACAACAATATTATCTTAGACCCTCCAATCACCAATCTCACAACAGAAGAAACAACATATAAAATACAAAGATTGCAAACTTTTATAGTATGAAATAATTAAATAATATCAACTCAGAAATACATTAATTCGTTAACATATAAAATATGTCGATCAAGTAGATGCCTATATATACTTGCAATAGATTGTGTAACAAGAGAAAATAATAATGTTGTCCCTGTATATCTATGTAACATAGCTGTTTTCCTGTTATTGTTGGTGTGAAAATCTACCTCTACCTCTGTTCATAAAATATTCATAATAACGGTGGAATATAGAATCCCTTTTGAGACAAGGAGATCCGTATGGAATAGCGATAATGGATTTTTAATTACGCGCAGCGAGAATACACCTTCCGTAAGTAAAAATAAAGGAGCCGTTGTGAGATAATGCAGTGCTGGAGATGTACGACGGAAGACTGTTGTTTTCCCATTGTATTATTGTTTTCATCATTTCTTCTTTTTTTTTTAATTGCAACTAGGCAGTAGACACGAAATGGCGCATTACAATAGAATTAAATTAAAAAGACTTTTTGTTCACGTGAGCTTCATTTTCTTGGAATTCATATTTTTCAGAAATATTACTTTTAGTAATCGATAAGATAAGAGCCTATACTGTCAAAATTAAATGGAATAATGTTACAAATGCAGATACTGTTTAGATTATTATTATTATTAAATTAAATATTTTTATATTATTGTATGTGTGATGTGACTTATATATTATGCTTTAATAGATACATAAGGACGAAAAATTGTGGCAATGGTACCTTCTGACAAAAAAAAAAGTTTGAATGTTTTTTTTACAAGTTTATTTAGACGTAAGACTTAAATTATAATTATGTTCCGCTGAATCATGGGAGGGATAGGGGGAAGGGGACAATTACCCCATAACCCCCTATTTGTACAGAAAATTCCCATTTGGCAAAATAACATGACTATAACGTCCTCGAATCTAAACAAAAACTCACAACACTTACAAGGAAAACGCCCCGAATGCATTTTATTCCTTTGAACATCAAATCTTAGTTTTGCATAACGAAACCATTCCATGACAGTTATTTCGTATTCTGTATCTGTGAGTACAATATTTTTTCTAATTCCCTCTGAAATTAAAAAAAAAAGACACACCATCAAAAATAGGGATCAGAAAAGCTATTTTATTTATATGAAAATTGAGGATAAGCTGCATATTTTATATATAACACTGTTTATAATTATTGTAAACTTTGTATTTGATCAAGAATTACTATGAATTCTGAGAATGATATTACTTGACATTGCTCATCCTTATAGCACAATAGGTAGGTTTTACTATAACATATATAGGTTATGATACATAATACATATCTGTCTTAAAGATCTTCGATGAATTTCTAATTAGGATCAACAATATCTACTTTAGCATTATATATATAACTTACCTGATAATATTAATTCATTATTGACATGAATTTGTACTTATCAAAACAATTGCAGCGCACAATCACTGTTCACATCCTGTCCAGTCAGTATTAGCGTATAATGTGAAAGAGGGGGTACGCACCAACTCGTGTATGCGCGGTACGAAAAGACTTGTGATGGCAAGCGATACTAATTTTTGCAAGTACGCAGTGCGCAACCACAACTCCACTAACATGATTATTATAGGCTACAAAAAATGTTAAAAAATTCCTTACCATTATTTACTTTATAGAGCAAATTTACTAACAAAATTCTAAATTCTCACAAACATACGTACTTATCTTACACCTTATAAAATGTAAATATGTTGTTACAAGCCTAAATATTGTTGTAACATTCCTTGTAATAATTCACCTTGTAAATATGGAAATGTTACAACTAAATATTACTTTAACATTTCTGACAACAAAGTCTTCGTTTTTACAACGTTGTTTTAAAATATTTGTTTGCTGATTCTTTTGAAATGTTACTGTAATGGCCTGCAATATTTCTATCATTATTTAATGTTGCAAAATTTCAGCAACATGTTTTTGTTTAACATCGCTGTCTATGTAAATAATGTAATATTACTGGGATATCTGCAACATTACTTGCCAAGTGGGTTGAGTAGCGCCTATAGGGTAAGTACAGCACTCCGTCTCTCAATACGTAATCCTTAATAATAAGAATTTACTACATATTTAACAATAAACTATAGTATGTCAGTAATCAGCCATTTTTTCTGCAAATAGCTGTAAAAAAAAATCACAATACTATATAAATACGCCTAATAAAACCAAACTTTATATTATTATTTAAAAATCACAATTGAATCGGTGAGTTCGAGAAGGGAACATGTGCTAGGCCATTGATTATATATAATATAGATAAACCACGTCCATAAGAGACAATGGCAACGCTTAAATTTGAGCTTTTGGATCACGCGCATAGTGCCGCCAACCGTTCCTGGTCCAAAATTATAAGTGGGATATCTAAGATCTCAACCTATGTTAACTCATTAGCTTGAACAGTATTACGCTTTTAAATAACAGATAGTGCTGTTTAGCACGCATATACATTGTCCGCGCCTTATATGAAATATTCAAATTGTAAAACTTGATAATTGTAAGAAAATGCAGACAAACTATCGATACATTCATGCCTTAATTGTTATTCTATTATATTGTTATCATGCTACAGCTATCTACAATATAAAATAAATCGTACAGGACATATAATCGTAAGGTGAAAATCAGTATGATATTAATAAGTCTATGTTTACGTTCGATTTTCGACCAATATAAAAATACTTTAATTCTTATTTTTTTATTGTAAGTTTGAATAAATAGTATTAGTAATACGTTTATTTATATAACATTAATAGAGTTCTCACTCCGTTTTCCTCCTAAAAAGTATGTGTAGATTTTAAGACATAATAACTTATTGAACTAAGAACATGTGTTTTCATAACTTCCATTTTTTCCTAGGTGACGATATTCCGCATGTTGTGATAACGTAGGTATTTGTAAAAAATATTTTTTTTCTATTTGTTCAAAGTAAGCAGAGGGGTGAATGTCTTTTCTCCTCTCTCGATCTAAGATCTAAGGGTCTGTTATTTATGAAGTAAGCTCTTTATAATTTTAATTAGATATTATTATTTTGTTTTATTTGAAAGCAAAACATTATTTTGAAGTTTTACTTTCAAAGCTATAACATTTTTGAAACTAACTAATTATGGTATTGTACGCATATGATTTCCTCACAGGATAGGATATGACAGCTGTATGATTAGGATCAATTTTGTATACAGGAATTCCGAAAAAAGCGATTAATTTTTTTTTTGCTCAAATTTAACGAATCTTCATAATTGGACATAGCCTTAAATTTGAAACAAAATTTTTTCGTAAAAGAATCTTCTAAACCCAGAAAATGAGATACTTTACTCTTAGCGCAGTTTCATATTTTTGACCTTCCCTGGTATACAATTAAATTTTAGGCAGATTTGATGAGGGTTATTTTAATTTATAGACATGTAGAGGCAATTTGTACAAGTTGTAAATTCAATGAATGTGCCACTTTCCACTAGAGTACGCCTATGTAGTTAGGTTTTCATAAATGCTAAAATAAATCTGACGAAAAATTTAATTTGAATATGTAGATATAAGCGACATCTAGTGACACTTGAATTGACTATTTTGATAAAATGGCTGTTGGTATATCTATATTATATATAATCAATGTGCTAGGCATACCTATAGCACATGTCCCCATTTCAACTCACCGATTCAATTATAATCTCAAAAGTTGCTGCGTGATAAAATCTGATGTTGGTACTAGCAGGTAAAGCTTATAAATTTGTTTAGATTTAGGTTCATTTACAACAAATTGCAAATAGCATGTAAATTGATATTTAAGAAGTAAATAAGCTGTTGGTTTAATGATATAAGTTTAGGGCTAGCATCTTAAAAAAGTAAAATGGAGTTTATAATGCTACCCTAATAGCCACATTTAAATTTCCCCCCACAATTTTTAGTAACTTCAACGTAAAGAGATTAAAATAACTATGGATGTGGTACAAAATAGTAGGTAATTTTGTTTTTCAACGTTGAAGTTACTAAGAATAATTGCGGGCAATTTCAATTTGGCTATGTGGGTATAGAACTATATTTTTTCGGGGTGATCGATAAAGTAACTTTAAAATCAATAGTCATTTTTATTTTGCTTAGTAACTGCTGAAATTTAAGTGTTAAACAAATTACCATTTCTTATTGTTCACTTAAATTATTTTTTTTAAATGACATTTAATCAGTGGCGGCTCGTGGTCGGAAACGTAGGGTGTTCACAAAATCAAAAACATGCAAATTTTTAACTAAAATCCAATCATTTTTTTCGTACATGTCCTTCTTAAATTTTCTTGTACAGTCTCTAAATTTGCCCTTTGTAGTTTGCGTCAAATTATGTTCTGGTTTTGGTCTGCCCATACTTTTAACTTGAAGTTTTTGTTCATAACTAAACGAATTAAAATTGTCTTTCAAATATTGCACAGTAAAATTGTTCGCATCCATAGTTCTTATTTATACCTATATTGTTTAGTGTTTACTTACCATACTACTTTGTTTGTTTTGTGTGCATTTCATTTTCTTTTTTGCGTACTGTATATTTCATTACTGTTTTTACGTACTATATATATTCTTTTTTGTTTGTCGGCTGCACCAAAGGCATTAGTGGCGGCTTTGCTTTGTCGGCTTTCTGCAGAGGGATTTAACGATGCGGCGTAGTTTTTAACTGCGGCTGCGCTGTTGCCAATTTATTTTTGTTTTTCTAAAAAAATCAATTATTATTTGTATCTTTGAGGGAAATGTACGTTTTTTGGGAACAGTTAAAGATTTACGAGTTTAAGTTTGTGATTTTATGTGCGCGGGTTTAATAAACGTATTGCTGTAGATGAAGTACCTCAAACGAAATTTTAAATCAGTGTTTTAAATAAAATAGATAGTTCTTTTTTAACAAATATATTGTCTAATTTCCTTTTTTTACAAAGTTAAATTTAAGATATTTATAAATTAACACTAAGTATTTAAATTGTTACAACCATGATTATTGTGTTAATTATATCAATTTTTACCATCTACAATTCTTTGAAAATCTTCTTATACCTAAAACTAAAATATAAAATTAAATTTAATACAGACCTGTATTAATTACTCATCTAAACTGCACGAGTGTGATTAAACATTGAGCACTGGCTTAATATCAGCAACAAATTAATATATTAATATATTAAAATTTTTAAATTCCGAGCAAAAGAAAACAACACATGTGAGCTACCCCGATATCTATATCACACTAGCTCTCTCGCTCGCACGTACGAAGCAGAGAGCCAGAAAACAAACAAAAAACCTGGAAACAAATTCGTCCAATACGGAAAAATATAGCAATAGTGAAATAAATAATATAATGTTATATATAGTCACGAAAATTTTGTTAAAACTTAAAGTATAAAGAAATACACCGTCATCCCAAAATATCAAAACAACTTTCAAATGAAAATAACATTAAATTAAGAAATTTATTCAGATAATTGTTTTTTTTTAATAAAAAACTACAGCAGTATGTTATTTAATAAATTAAAATAATTACGCACCCTTGGTTTCATTATAAAACTGTCACCAACAAACAGCATTAGTTCTTATGGTAGTTACGAACTGTGAACGGTGAGCCATTCATAAACAAAACATATATAATATAGTTTATCCGTAAAACACGATATCCGAACGTTGATGTCGATCGATTTGTTAACGTGACCCGAAAACGCAACGAAAGCAAGCACAGGAGCACACTCAATTTGTGCACCGTTCATATAGAATCTGCCGTATCCCTCTCCACCTCCGCTCGTCCTTTATGCGGCTAGGCATTGGATAAAATCAACGTAGTCCCGCCTACTCGGCGCACGTGCTCCGTCGTCGGTCGCTTGCTCGCGAAGTGCATGCATAATATGTATAGAAAGGAACGTCGCGTCATTTATTCGTTTCGCTGCGTTATATTTCACGAATATATTAAGATCGAGTAATAGATTTTATTAGTTTGTAATCGACGATTTGTTTAGGGGGTTCACGTGCTCATGTGCTCCTATACACAAACCGCCACTGCATTTAATGACACTTAAATGTTGGTATTTTTTCAGACAATAGTTCTTCAAAAACAATTATCAATTTTGAGTTTTAAGTAGTTATATTTCTATAAAAATATTGCACATTCTGTGTTAATATGATCGCTAAAAATAAGTTATATACGAACCTATATTTACAAACAAATTTGTTGATATTTTCACTGTATTGTATTTGTGATGACATAGATAACAATCAGATAAAACTGACTATCGGACTATCGGTTTGTCTAGAATGCCGACAATATTGCGACGATACGTCGTCACAGTTGCCCACACGTTAGATGTTTACCAGAGCGTAAACAATCGCCTGGAACTTTATCGTTTGTTTGTCCCGTTGTCTGCTCCCAACAAATTGTGGAATTCCCATCGTAAAAGGCGAACAATTGTGTTCCGTTCGCAAAGCGATCCTTCGCACGAAACAACAGAAATGTTACATACATACATCGGCATGAATACACACGAAGTCGACAATATAGATATCTCGTCTTTATTTGCTGAGACTGTCTACACATCATCTTTTCTCTCCGTTTATTATTTTTCAAAAATTATGAGATCCGCTACTGGAAATAATATTTCTTCCGTCTCCTGTATTAAACGTCATATTTAAATAAACTCGCCGGAGGGTGATTTCTTGGCGATGGCTTGGCCTCAGTTATGTGGCGGATGAATTCTGCTATGTGCCCGTCGCAGTGTTTGAGTGGAGTCCAACATTGCGATAAAGTCAGCGAAGAATAGGAATGTAAGATTAATGCAGGATCTAGAAGCGAGCTCCTTTTCAATCAATGTAAGGATTAAAAATAAACATAAAATTCTTAAAAATCCCAAGGTCCAAGATCATTATTTATTTTCAAACGTGTGGAATATTTTATATTGTTTAGGATCTCTTTTTTACTAGTACTAAGTACGCTGTGCTTTTGTCTTCTATCCAGCTGAACCTTTTACTTACGATAAATGTATTTTTATTTATGATTATTAATTTTTTTCTCAGTGAGACAATGGCAAAGCCGAAATTCAAGAATGGATAAAAAAACATAATATCAAATATGAAGAGGATATGGTGAAAGCAGAACTATTAACCTTAATTAAACAAAACATAAACACCCCTAGAAAGTATGCTGTTGATGAAATGATAGAGAAAACCAACAGAAAAGTATTGATACTTCCTCCATATTACTGCGAACTAAACTCAATCGAACTAATTTGGGCTCAAGTCAAGGGATATGTTGCCAGACATAATACAGCCCTTAAATTAACAGATGTGAAGAAATTATTGGAGCAAAGTATCACGAACATTTCTAGTGAAAAGTGGAAAAATGCCATCCAACACGTTATTGGAATAGAGGAAAAAATGGAATTGGATAATACTACGTATTGCTGTGTATTGATTGAATTAAATGAAATTGCAAATGAATTTAACAAAGAAAAAGAAAAATTAAATTAGCTAGCTCAACGGATAAGATTTTTAAAATTGAACAAAAGAATACTTAACCTCAGAGTTACCCTTGCGAATTAAAACTTGAATCTAACCACGAAAAGTAAATTGTGAGTGAAAGAAATCTGACTTTCTTAAATTTACCCGAAAAATTGAAAAGGTTGTTGATATAAATTTGATTGTTAATTAAATTTATATCAACAACCTATAATTATATATATTGATATAAATTTAATTAACAATCAAATTTATATCAACAATGGGTTAAATTACAGATTGTGCAGAAAAAAAACCTTGAACTGATAGTTCTGGCCTAAAATAAAAACTGCACTTGGCTCTAAATTAAAATAGGACAATGCTATTTCCTATGCAAAGCAAAAGTTTTGTTTGTTCAGGAAGATAATCCTAAATATTTCAATTTCAATCCACGTGGTTTTAAAAATTAAAATAAATTAAGCGTGGACAATTTCTAGAAATTTACAAAAAGAAAAAAACTAATTGCAAGAACAATGCTTCTACTCACCCAAACGAGGTGATTGATAATTAAAAATAAATCAGCAAAATTTAATAACGGAAAAACAACTCTTCAAAATACAACGACAGACAATAAACTAAAAATATATCTTCCTAAACAAAAAATAATAATTGATCTTATATCTATAAAGTGCACTCTTGAATACACTAACAATTATTACGAAAAGAATTCCTTGATTGGCTATATGATTACAGAACTAAAATTTCAATATCAAATGAATTACAATAATGGCAACAAAGATATAGAAAAATACGCCTACTCACGTCAATAGTCGCACAAGGAACTCCTTAACAAAACTCTACAATAGTTTTTCTTACAAAAATCCCTCTTTCAAAATCGTACAACGCAGTCGTAAACAATACGCCAACATTCAATAGAATCCGCATTAAATCTACATAAGCAAACGATAGACAAATTAATGAATGGAATTAATTGAAAAAAACTTAACACTAAATTAATTAAATCATACAATAAACTCTTTAACTAAATTTTATGCAAAACAAAAATAAAATTGTGAAAAATTCTCGGTAAATTGATTTAGCTCGGAAGAAAGTAAACAAATCCAAATATGCAACTCAAAATACACTCAACTTGGGTTGTCTATACCACAGTAGTATGTATACCTAGTACTAACATCAGGAGTAGTGCCATTTCCAAAATTAAACAAATAATTGCGTAACTAATATAAAAGTGTTCTGTTTATGTACTACTATATAATCCGAGATTAATACTATAACATTGCGCTTACGTTACATAGATGTAATAGTTTAGATACATCTACGTTACGTAGGTCTATGCTAATTTGTACTGTTGTGTTGTATCACTAATGTTCTTGTTAACATCACGTGCGACGCAATTAATAATCCCAAGTTCCTGTAATCTTGTCACAACTGTGTTCACAACCGCCATACGTTAGCATTACACTTCTGGCGAAGATACGTGTGTAGGGCAAACGTATTTACATCTCAAAGCAAAATATAGTATATGACCTACACCTCGTTTTTAAATAAGAATGTTTGTTGGTGGAATTTAAGTAGTAGGTGCTCCAGATCGTTCCAATTATCTTGAGAGTACAAAATATTTTTTGTGCTTCCGTCCAGAAACACTCATTTTGCAGTACTTAAAACCAAAAATATCACTAAAGGTTAGCCACACTAGATTGACATGACAGATGTGTAATAAATTGTCATTAAGCTACTGTTCAACCATGCTAAGATGAACTGGTGTCTTCATTGCATTTATTATTGATAAATAAATATTAAACTATGTAGAAAGAAAATTACAGAAAAAGATTTATTCTCTGAAACGTCAAAATACTAAGGTATGTAACATGTGTGCCAATTTGTATTGTCAACTCCCTAGTGTCAAAATTTCTTTTCTATTTTCAAATCAAAATTAAGATTTGTCGGCCCAAAAAACATTGTGTATCACTAGGCCAGAAACTCTTTTGCGAGTATGAGTACTTGTTACGAGTACGAGTACAAACCGTACTCATACTCGCAAAACTGTAGTTTCTGGCCTAGTGATACAAATAACTATTGTCGTCTGTACACGATAGGGTTGCCACTTTTTCTATGTGTTCGACGAGAACAAACTTGGGGAAGAACATAATGAAATCAATTATTTCTCGTTCATTCAGTATTGGGATATTCATTTCGTTTTGTATATTATCAATATCCTATTCGTATCCCTAATATAATCAAGTTGCAGTCAAATCCAGTGGAATTGGGACGATATTTTACATAAGATTCCATCATTGTAACACACTTTGTACATATAGACTTTCAACCGCCACTCTCGCTTTATTTTTCAAATTGAATCAATTAGTTTTCGGTAATTATTAGGCGTCCAAATACGATCAGATGAAAAGAATATGCAATAAAACGAATTATTGAACCGTACTGCTCCTATAAAATATGTGACTTTTGCGTTCATATAAAATAAATTGTTTAATTTGCCAATCATATTTAGAATTATAAGAATTTAAATGTAATTTTTATCAATTTATTTTAATCAAGTGCACATTCCTTAGTTTATCACTTATATCTAGTATTCGAACGTATTTATTTGTACATTGCTTTCTGAACATATCTGTTTTTAATGTCAACGCTGTTTTTGTTTTAATTTTATGGTATATAAGCGCGACTTTCTGTATTCGTAATCCTTTCTTCGATTGACCGTCAACACAGCACCGTTATCCGGTAACTTTATCGACTCTGCTGGTGTTCTTGTTGATTTCGCTGGTGGAAATGCCAGCATCCTGATAGATATTTCCACTCATTTGTATCTTGGCATTAATTGGGTAATTTATAAGCGAGATCGTAAACTTGACAGCCAATACCACAGAATCTGTAAGGGGGCGCATAGAATACATTTTATTTTAAATTTGATTTACGACTTCATTCTATTTGTGTACAAAACATAACCTATAAAACATGTTGAATTGTATCATATTTTTTAGTTCCATTTCATCGATTTGTGTGTGTGTGCGACAACGCGGCGTCAAGGAAGGAAGGGACAAATAAAGAAATTTGCCGCGGTCACTAGGGCAGCGTAACGTCCCTGATTAGCGGACAGCCGAGGGAAGCACGTAGCAGAGCGTAAGTACGCAAGCGAACAAGTGAAGTCCTCATCCGCGTGTAAACCGAGTGGATGTGCCGTTCGGTTGGAGAGCGGTTGTAGAAGGACCCTCCATTAGGCGCTGACCACAACACAGCTACGTATTGCTGTGGACACCTTGTATTCGCGAGAGTTTTTTTTTTTTAAGTTGCACAGATGTTTTCTTGTTTACTCCGATAAGCCTTTGTCAATGTTGCGAAAAAGTTTTCACAAATATTTTATTTTGTATAAGATTTTGTTAATAAATTGATTGTTATTTTATTTATTTATATGTTTAGTTGTTTTAAATTAATTTCACTCTTTAATATGTTTTACATCCACTGGTTTCGTTTATGTTGTTATGTTTTGAGATTTCGTCCGTTGGCGGGCTGATCTCTGTTGCGACTTCGCTGTTCGCAGCGGTCGAGTTTGTAAGGAGGAGTTTCTCTATAGACGTTAAAGCGTGAGTACATGATATTTCAAATTTGTTTGCTGCCATTTTGTTATTTCATTTGATTTAGAAATTCATTTCGTTTAATTTGATTTTATTATGTCCATCAAGGAACTCGCGTAATAATAATTGTTATTATATTGTTGTGTACACAATTTAGATATAAGATCATTTATTGTTTTTATTCGGGAAGATATATTTAGTTTAAAGAGTTGATCTTTTCGTTTTTTTTAAATTTTGCTGATTTGTATTTTATTATTAATCACCTCGGGTTGGGTGAATAGAAGCTTTGTGCTCGTATGTAAGTTTTTTTTTTGTAAATTTATTTGCATTGTCCACGGTTAATTTAGTTTGTTTTAATTTTGAAACCACGTGGATTGTATTGATATAAAAAGAGTTATCTTCCTGAACTATTTTACCTTTTTTGTTTTGTTAGAGGATTTAGCATTGTCCTTTTGTAACTTAGAGTCTAATGCAGTTTTTAATTTCGGCCAGAACCCTATGTTCATGGTTTTTTTTCTGCAATTTGTATTTAATGTTTTTTTTTTCTTTTTAGGTTTATATAATAAAAATTTTTAATTGTTTTTAACTTCATTCAAAATTTTGTTCTTTTATTTTTGATTTAAACCTTTTCAATTTTTGGAGTAATTAAAGAAAGTCAGATTTCTTTCACCCACTTTTTACTTTTTGTTATTAGTTTTAATTTGCGAGGGTAACCCTGAGTTTAATTGTTCTTTTGCGCCCTTTCAAATTTTTTATCCGTTGAGCTAGTTTATTTAATTTTTCATTTTTATTAATTCATTTTACATTTTCTTTGGTACATTCTGTACACAGCAGTATATTATACAAAGTGTATCGCGTAGCGAGCTAATGTTAGCTGACCATGATTGCTGAGTCCCTTGGTCACCGTTTGCTGCCGGAGAAAAATACCAAACATTGCGCCAAGGGATAAGACAGCAACGCCATCTGTATTTCAAGGGATCAGTTTCGCTAGGATAGAAAACTGTACAAAGTACATTTTAATTTATTGTTCTAAGGAACAATTAAACAAATTTTATTTCAAAATATTTAATTTACATTCTACAATATCTGTTGCTGTAAATTAACCCCGTTAAAAAGAAACACCGTTCGTGTTTATGACACAATTCTTGCCTATATAAACATGTCAAACCCCGAGTTGCACTACTAATATCACATAAAATGTCACCACAAATAGTGTCACATGAAGTAGAAAAACTATGTTACAAAAGTGGTACTTACAAAAATAAAAATAATGTTAATAACTGAACAGATACAGCAAATTAACTTTAACTTTAATTTTATTTTATTTCCGCGCAATTATCATCGTAAAATTGCTTTACCCATAAATAGTTTTTGCTCCGGTGTATGAAGATTATCGCACATTAGTCCGTCACAACATAGCACCGTGCGTCCCGTTAAAAAAAACGGATAGCATTAAAGCAATACATCGCACTGTGCTGGAATAGTAGACGTTTGTTCATTTATTTAATAATAATAATAATAAAATGTAATTTATTTGCCATTAGTTATAAAAACATCGACATTGTCAAACAATACCTAAACATACAGCATAAAAATACAAATATCAAACAGATAAGTATAAAAGGACAAGAGGAGGTAGAGGAAGATATGTATGTGTAAAAAACGTAGAATGAAATATATGCACACCAACAACAAGTGTTACTATATGGGAGCTCATGCAATCATGAATTCGTCACTACTATAAAAAATATCTTCCAGTAAGAAGTTACGCAGCATCCTTTTAAATTGGAGAAAGGTGCTGGCTCGGCGAATTTCAATGGGTAGTTTATTGAAGTATGTGATGGCTGCTATTGTGAGTGTCGTTCTATGGCGAGGAACACTTAATTTGTCGCAGGACCTTGTGGTCATATGATTATTGATATCACCATTCCGTAGGAAGGTGTTTTCGCGTCTTTTGAAAAATATTAATATTTCATAAAGGTAAATAGACCACAAAGGCAGTATTTTGAAATTTTTAAATAGTGGGCGACAGGATTCCCGCGATGAAGCACCGGCCATACATCTGATGATTCTCTTTTGCATAGTAAATAAATTTCTTGCTGCCGGCATAGATCCCCCAAAAGATGATGCCATACCGCAAGCGGGACTCAACACAACCGAAGTAAAACATTCTAAGTTGCTGGACACCAACACACTTACGAAGATTACGCATGCCGTACAGGGCCGAACACAATTTCTCCTCCAAGGCCGAGCAATGTTCCCCATATTTCAATGTATTGTCAAGGATTAGACCAAGAAATCTGACCGAACTACATTCCGGAATTAGTTCTTCGCCGTGCTGTAGACTCAGCGTTACGGGTTCAGACCTTGGGCATGCTCTGAAGTGCACTACCCCCGTTTTTCCAGTGTTCAACATAAGGCGATTACTTCTACACCAGGAAGCCATACCGCTCACCACAGCTGCGGCAGACACCGAAACACTTTCAAATTACGATCCCGAGACGATGCAACTTGTATCGTCCGCATACTGAGACAAGACACAACGGTTCAATGCGGGGCGCAGACTATTTACAAAAATTAAAAAGAGTGTGGGGCTCAGGATAGATCCTTGGGGTACGCCGTTATTTATACTACTAGATGAGGAATAATAGGTTTTTTGAACATTACCTCGACAACCTGAGACAGAGACTAAGGACGATCGGTCTCTAAGAAAGGATACAAAAAGATCGTATGCAATTCCGCGTATTCCATGTCCACATTTTTGAAGTAGTAAAGAATGATCTATTATATCAAAAGCTTTTGACAAGTCAAAGAAGATTCCAACGACATTATTTTTATTATCTAGTTCTTCATATATGTAGCTTAGAGCGTGATATATGGCATCACATGTTGATTTGCCGGCTATGAATCCAAGTTGGCTTTCAGAAATGAGTCCATTCTTTGTTCAATAATCGGTTAAACGAGTGTTAATGAGTCTTTCGAATATTTTGGCGAAGACGGTTTTGCATTATTTTGATTCTCTCCGTTTTTTTGAAGGGACGCACCCTGCTGTGCTGTCACGGGTAAAAGTGGAATAACCTTTACCCAACCAAAACACGTTTTATTAAGAAATGTGTCAGAGTGGAGCTAACGACTGCGTGAATTCGATTGAAATGCCTGTGTCAATATGCGATAACAACTAAGTGTGCATCTCCCTAACTGCTATACTGTCAACTGAACGTGCATGAACCGTAATAATAGAGTTAAAGCGATTTTTCGTAGAGGTATACCTCAGTATCAAACGACACTTCCTAGAGAATGTTAAGATGATGTTCTCACATCTTTCTCCCTTTAGGTATGTCTTCGGGGAGGATAAGAAGCGCGATTTGAATTTAGTATGCAGCGTAGTAACCTCATTCCGCATCCAGTTCAGGTAGATGTGCTCATATGAGCGGTTCAAATATGGTCGGTATAATGTAACAGCAATTCACGGAGCCGTTTTGGGCAATTTTGTCTACACAGTTCTCGTGAAGGAGCGATTATCTCTAGCCGTTTCGTGCTTCTTATTTTCACATGAGTAATTTAAGCACGTACACTATCTACTATAGAAAAGAAAAATTAACGACCCACAGGAAAATATCTGAGATGAATGTAGTTATACAGAGAGAGGAGATTTTATGGAGAGCTGCAATATAGCCAAAGCAGTTTAGTTTAATCGCGGAAGTTTTCTAACTCGTCCTTTTAGTTTATTTATTTGTATGTATTCTTACAAGTACAAATCGTACTCATACTCGTAAAATTGCAGTTTCTGGCCGTGTGAAACACACTATTTTTTGGGGCGACAAATCTTGTAATGCCGCTTAGAATGCATTTTATTTTAAATTTGATTTATTATTTGCTTCCTTAGTAAAAAGATGTTCGATTTCATTCTATTTATATAAACATATAAAACCTGTAGAATTTGTAACGTATTTTTAGTTCTAATTGGTCGATGTATTTATGTGTGTATGCGGTGATGTAAGCAGCGTCCATGAAGGTAGGGACAAATAAAAACACTTGCCGCTGTCACGAGGACAACGCAACGTCCCTGATTAGTACAGCCGAGGAAAGCACGTGGGAGCGCGTAGGTACGCAAGCGAATTAAGGAAGTAGTCAGCCAGCGTCCAAAGCGAGTGGACGTGCCGTTCGGTTGGAGAGCGGTTGTAAAAGGGCCCGCCATTAGGTGTTGGCGACAACACAATTACATATATTATTCAAAGTGCATCGCGTAGCGAGCTAATGGTAGCTCCGTGATTGGCGAGTGCGTTTCCTCAAATTTTGCTGCCAAAATTGAAATTTCGTGCGTTTCGTAAATTTTGCTTATTTAGTCATTCTGTATTATTGTTTGTTAATTTTCACTTACAGCCTTTCTCAAGACTACGCCTTCATTTCGCATTGAGAGCGTAACGTGGTTTTTTTTTTGTTGACAAAATGCTATTTACACTGATTCAAAATAACTTTATGTTGAGCGTGGAGGTGATGGGCAGTGTAAATATTCAGGTGTACTTTGTGCTGAAGAATTTGCCAAAGTGCAAATTGATATTGAAACTCTCCTTCGACACATCAATCGGGTTGTCCATCGCGTAAGAAGAAATGAAAGTGTTTTGAAGGGAAAGTCACCAGGTCGCCCATCAGTTCTAACTGAAAATGTGGTGGAAGACGTACGAGCTCGTTTGGATCACAGCCCTGGAAAGTCATTACAGCAACTTGCACAACAAACTGGTAGAAATGCACATACTAAATGTGTGTTATAAAAAATAATGTGATTTTTTTTGTAGATTTATCTTATGGATCAGCTCAGAAAGCTGTATAACGGAAGCTTCATTATCATCCATATAAAATTTCTATCGTGCAGCAATTACTGCCACTAGATTTCGAAAAACGTATGGAATATTGTCATTGGTTTAATGCAAATCTAAGGAATGACGATATTTTAAATCTTTCTTTTTTTCTGACGAAGCTTGGTGTAATTTAACAAGTGATATAAATTCTCAAATATTAGGATTTGGTCCGCACAAAATCCTCATGTTATTCGGGAAACGGATTGCATCTTGTAAAAATAGGGATATGGGTTGCAATGTCCAGGAGACGTATAATAGGACCGATATTCTTTGAGGATACAATAACAGCAGCCAGATATAGACTTGTATTACATGAATTTGTGGAACAATTATTTGATGATGAATTACAGCTAGGCTATTTTCAAAATGACAATGCTACTACTCATACAGCAAGAGAAACAAGAGAGTATTTGCAGGCATTTTTTGATAACTGAGTTATTGACTTTGAACCTTGGCCCCATAGATCACCCGATCTTACACCGCTTGACTTTTTTTTTATTTGGTCATCTAAAAAATAAAATTTATCGGAGCCGCTTACATAATATGGATCAATTGAAAGAAGTAATAAGAAATGAAATAGAGAATATTACGAATGAGCAATTAATAAATGTTTCTGAAAATATGAAGAAGAGGGTAGATTCTTGCATAAATAATGATGGTTCTCACTTTGAACATAGCATGTAAGCAGTGCAGGTATGTTAAAGAAACATGTTCCCAATTTTTATTTATATTATATGTATTTTTATTGTATAGCCTATGGCTATGAAAAGCATCCATCCATTATTGTTTAGTCAGTACCTCGTATAAATTATGAAGAATGTCTGATATAAGTTAAGATATGACATAAATGTGTATTTTTTGCAATATACATTGTTTAAACCTTCTATACCTTCAATTAAACCTGGTTGTATTTGTTAGCAGAAATATATTGTATTGAAAAATGTTTATTACCTTATTTTTGCGCGGGATATGTTGAATGACTCATATTTTAGATGCAGGTTTGATGCACTACACTTGTTGTCTGGGTTGACATTAGTGTATATTAAGTTGCATATGCACAATTAGACAAAAACCGTAGAATGAGCGCACGTTACTGTGTTTTATTAATTAACTTTATTCGAAACAGTGGGGTGTAAATATTGATATAATCTTCGTGGAAAGTGGAATAGGATCAGGACAGTCTTATTCGATCTCACGGTATTTACATTAAAGAAGTAAATAAAAAGTGTTTGTATATGTTCATTACGGCGTATATTCAGTTGTCCCATTCAATTTAATCATTTTTTCTTTTGCATTTTGTGAACCTTATTCTTATATTAAGATTGACCATAGATATTTAATGATTTTTACTCTTGCTGCTGGGAAAAATTCTATGCACAGTGCATAGTGAAAATTACTTTAGATTATTATAGATTATTTTTTCCCCAGAAAGTGAAAATTTTCTGTATTTTATTAGTTTTACACCATATTTTGATGTACTTTTACCTAAAAAACGCATTTACCTTAAATTATCCCAATTATAAGTACTTAGGGGAGGGTGGAGCAAGATGGGGCCACGAAGCATAATGGGGACATCGTCTTATCTACAAAACGGCAGTAAGCATCTGTCAAATAATAGCAATCCTAATATTGACAAGTGTTGTTTTATGTTTGTTGTAATGTAGGAAACTTTACTAATCGTAATAACAAAGTTATTGCTGTTTGTACGTGAACTTTGCAATTTCCAGAATTTCGTTATTATTTTGATGGTGAGTTCAACGGCCAGTATCGGAAGCATAAGTAAATTATTTACAACTACACTTTTTTGTGCTTATTAATTGACATGTATTGCATGTATTTTCTATAGTCTGTTATTTGTTTATTTTAAATATTTAATATGTTATTATAACTTAACCAGAAAATGTCCCAAAGAGGCAAGATGGGGCTATTGGTATGGGGCAACATGGGGACATCATTATCTCACTCTTCAGTCTGATCCGTTATGCCTGGATATGCCATTATGCTTTCTCGAAGACATAATGCCTATTTCTCATGTTAGGAATAAAGTACAGTTTCAATCAAAGCGTAACAAGAGAAAGACAACAATCCTTACAAGCACTACGTATAAAAATAATATTCTTATCGTTATTATATTTTTTTTATTTTAAGTAGTTCCGCTTTAAAGAGTTTTAGCTTTGTTCCTGCATTTTTTTAAGAATAAAATCTATATTTTTACATATTACCCAGATTTATGTTACAACCCATTCTCAACTCACCTGGAACCCCATCTTGCCCCCATGGTGGGGCAAGATGGTGTATTTACACATTTCTTTTTAAAATTTTCTCACAACATCAAGAGTACCCATCGAAAAATTGTAAATTCATCCATCAGCAGATAAATGTTTAAAGATTTCAACAAGCGTACTTAGAGCCTTGCATATCAATTTGCAATCCTGATGCAGTGTTCTAAAGCTTAATGTTCCCATCTTGCCTCATCTTCCAGTGGCGGCTCGTGGTCGGAAACGTAAGGTGTTCACAAAATCAAGAACATGCAAATTTTTAACTAAAATCCAATCATTTTTTCGTACATGTCCTTCTTAAATTTTCTTGTAAAGTCTAAATTTGCCCTTTGTAGTTTGCGTCAAATTAAGTTCTGAATTGATTTGATTTGACTTGAATTTTTTTTTCATAACTAAACGAATTAAAATTGTCTTTCAAATATTGCACAGTAAAACTGTTCGCATCCATAGTTCTTATTTATATATTGTTTAGTGTTTACTTACAATACTACTTTGTTTGTTTTGTGTGCATTTCATTATCTTTTTTACCGTACTGTATATTTCATTTCATTACTTTTTTTACGTGCTATATATATTCTTTTTTGTTTGTCGGCTGCACCGAAGCGGCATTAGTGGCGGCTTTGCTTTGTCGGCTTTTTGCAGAGGATTTAAGGATGCGGCGTAGTTTTTAACTGCGCCTGCACTGTTGCCAATTTATTTTTGTTTTTCTAAAAAAATTATTTGTATCTTTGAGGGAAATGTACGTTTTTTTGGGAACAGTTGAAGATTTACGAGTTTAAGTTTGTGATTTTATGTGCGCGGGTGTAATAAACGTATTGCTGTAGATGAAGTACCTCAAACGAAAATTTAAATCAGTGTTTTAAATTAAAATAGATAGTTTTTCTTTAACAAATATATTGTCTAATTTCCTTTTTTTACAAAGTTAAATTTAAGATATTTATAAATTAACACTAAGTATTGAAATTGTCACAACCATGATTATTGTGTTCATTATATCAACTTTTATCATCTACAATTCTTTGAAAATCTTCTTATACCTAAAACTAAAATATAAAATTAAATTCGCTACAGATCTGTATTAATTACTCTTCTAAATTGCACGAGTGTGATTAAACATTGAGCACTGGCTTAATATCAGTAACAAATTAATAGATTAATATATTAAAATTTTTAAATTCCAAGCAAAAGAAAACAACACATGTGAGCCACTCCGATATCTATATCACACTGGCTCTTTCACTCGCACGTATGATGCAGAGAGCCAGAAAACAAACAAAAGAACCTGGAAACAAATCCGTCCAATACGGAAAAATATAGCAATAATGAAATAAATAATATAATGTTATATATAGTCACGAAAATTCTGCTAAAACTTAAAGTATAAAGAAATACACCGTTATCCTAAAATATCAAAACAACTTTCAAATGAAAATAACATTAAATTAAGAAATTTATTCAGATAATTGTTTTTTTTTTTAATAAAAAACTACAGCAGTATGTTATTTAATAAATTAAAATAATTACACACCCTTGGTTTCATTATAAAATTGTCACCAACAAACAGCATTAGTTCTTATGGTAGTTACGAACTGTGAACGGTGAGTCATTCATAAACAAAACATATATAATATAGTTTCTCCGTAAAACACGATATCTGAACGTTGATGTCGATCGATTTGTTAACGTGACCCGAGAACGCAACGAAAGCGGGCACAGGAGCACACTCAATTTGTGCACCGTTCATATGGAATCTGCCGTATCCCTCCCCAACACTGCTACGTCCTTTATGCGGCTAGGCATTGGACAAAATCAACGTAGTCCCGCCTACTCGGCGCACGTGCTCCGTCGTCGATCGCTTGCTCGAGATGTACATACATATAATAATAATAATAATAATAATAATAATAATAATAATAATAATAATAATAATAATAATAATATAATGATAATAATAATAAACTTTATTTCATAGACTAAGGTTTGAAATAGGTCAAAAGGAAAAGGTGGGAAGAGGAATACAAAATAGAAAAATACAAATAAACAATGTAGTACATGAGATAACAAAAGAAAATCGAAATGAATATACAAAAGAACTAAAGTAAAAATTGAAATGACAGAAATTAAAATAAATATAGTTCAAAAACAGTAATCCAAGTACTCATTAATAATAACACTTAGTGAACAACCAAGTTTTTAAGGTTTTCTTAAATTTATTTGTATTATATTCCTTCCAACTATCAGGAAGGTGGTTGTAAATTTTTATTTCAAGGATATCAATACAATCAGCTGTTAATTTTAAATTGTGCTTCATTAAGTGTAGTTTGGGGTCTCTTATACTGTAAGAATGCTGTGGATTATTAGCAACTAAAATTTGATGTTTATGTTTATGTTTATGAATGTAAATAGCGGCTTCTAAAATATACAATTCAAATAAAGTTAATATCTTCAATGAGATGAAATGATTTCTACAGAATGTTAATTGATTAATGCCGGCAATACATCTTACTGCTGCTTTCTGTTTAATGAAAACTTCATTGGCTGACAAGCTGGAGCCCCAAAGAAGAATTCCATATAGCAGTTGTGACTGGAATTCAGCGAAATATATAATTTTAAGGGAATTAGGACTTACTGATTGTTTAAGTTGCCTTAGCTTTAGAATTAAGGTATTTAATTTAGAAACTAAAGACTCGCAGTGGTCCTTCCACTTTAGTGAGGAAGCCAAAGTAACGCCCAACAACTTAGCAGAATGAGATTGCGCAATAGTATTATTAGAGACCTGTAAACTGGCATAAGAACCGATTTTCTTTTGGATGGTATGAAACAAAATGTATTTTGTTTTGTGAACATTTAAGGACAAACCATTCGCGCAGCACCAGTTATACATTCGATTCAACATATTGCTAGCGAGATTCTCAACATCTTGCTCGTTACAAGCACTGAAAATGGTTGCATGATCGGCATAACATACCACATTATAATCTACTAGAAAATCAATAATGTGGTTAATAAATAATGAAAATAATGTCGGGGCCTAGAACGGAACCCTGCACTACGTCAATATTGCTCGGTAAAAGAGAGGATCGAATTTTGTATTTTGTATGTTGAATTTACAACTTCGATTTCAACAAACTGAACTCTGTCAGCGAGATACGAAATTATCCAGTCAGTAGCATTACCCCGAAAACCCAAAGAATTCAGCTTATTAAGTAATAAACTGTGCTGAACACAATCAAAAGCTTTAGTAAGATCGCAAAGAATTCCTACCGGGCAAAGCCTAGCTTCTATATCACGAAGTATGCTGGCGTGTATATCCAACAAGGCAATGATTGTTGATTTTCCACGTCTAAAGCCATGCTGTGATGTAGACAAAATATCAAATTTATTTATGAAACTTTCAA
Organism: Protaetia brevitarsis; assembly: GCA_004143645.1. Lineage (NCBI taxonomy): Eukaryota > Metazoa > Arthropoda > Insecta > Coleoptera > Scarabaeidae > Protaetia > Protaetia brevitarsis. The sequence continues at coordinate 76,403 of RXPK01000006.1, forward strand.
GCCGATTAAGCATAGCGTATTCAAAAAGCGTCGAAAAACATGAAGAAAGTGTAATAGGCCTATAGTTTGATATATTGTGATCACCTTTTTTGTGGATTGGTTTTATTAATGTGGTCTTTAGAGATTTAGGAAAAAGACCCTTATCAAAAGATTCATTAATTAAGTGAGTTACTGGAGTTACCAGTTCATGCTTAAATTGTTTTAAGATAATTGCGGGAATGCCGTCTGGGCCGGATGTAAATTTATTTTTAATTTTATCGAAAATAGTAAGCATTTCAGATTCAGTATAGGGAAGTAAGTACATTGTATGAGAATTCCATCTGATATGGTTTTTAGATATTACAGTATTAGGAACGGAGTAAGATGTTGAGATTGGAGCTTGGTGGAAGAATTTATTGAAGGTGTCTGCAGCAGTAATTGGAGAAGTTATAAGGTTATTGTTCACTGTAATAGGTGTTTCTGTATTGCACTGAGTGGTATTAGATTTGTTTTGTAAACGTTTCAATATATCCCAGGTGGTGCGCGATTGGTTGTTTGATATTAAAATTTGCATATCATAAAAGTTTTGCTTAGTGGATTTGATCAATTGTTCATGTTGGTTTTTACGTTGTTTATAAAAGGGTTGCAGAATCGGGTAAGACTTTTGTAAAATAAAAAGATCTTTAAGCAATATGCTAGATCTTCTTACCTCATTATTTACCCAACTTTTATGATTGTTGGTAATGCAACATCTACTGAAGCTGATGGAGGTATCAAAATAATAATAAAAGATTTTGAAAAAAGTTATGAATTTATCGTTGAGATTATCTCTCGTATAAACATCGTTCCAGGACTCATTAAGTAAAGAATTATAGAAAAGGCGTTTGTTAGATAAATTGTAGATTCTACGATATTCATAATATTTATGATTAGTTAGTAGTAAAAATGAACGTCGCATCGTTTATTCGTTTCGCTGCGTTATATTTCACGAATATATTAAGATCGAGTAATAGACTTTATTAGTTTGTAATCGACGATTTGTTTAGGGGGTTCACGTGCTCATGTGCTCCTATACAGAAACCGCCACTGCCACCTTCCCCTACCACATTCCCCAAATAACATGGAATATACCTCAAGTTTTGTATGTGTATTTACACTTTTAAGTAGGTAAAGTTTCCTGCTCTTTTGGAGAGTATGTTCAGAGTTAAAAAAAAACCCATTATACAATATACATATGTGTGGGTTAGTGTTTCTTAGAAAGGTAAATAAAGTTGTTTTGTTTTTGTTCGCGCTATTCGAAATTTCTTCGGGTCTTGTTGCTTATTCAGGGAACGGTCTAATTAATGGTTAAACTTCCTGGGAATTATCCGAACAAAGTGTTAACGAGCGGACGCGTCGTAGATCCGGTTTCTCGCGAAGGCGACGACGACGACTTAAAGAAAGTGACGACAAAGACGGCGACATCGCGGCGCCGCGAATTAGCTACAAAGCGAAAATTTACAGCGATTTCGTCCCATTTACATCGCCATTTAATTAATAATAAACATGGGCGGGGACGCGACGCCCTACCGCGCAGCCGTTGAACAATACATTAATCCTTAACGAGCATCTAAATCCCTGCTGTGTTTAGGACCAGCGCCAGCAGCGTCGCGTCGCCTCGCGTCGGCCGTTGATTACGCAAATATGGATACCCAAAGTTAATAAACGTATATTTCGCGCGTAGTAGGTTAAAGTTCAAACAATGGAATAGGTACGCGTACTTCGTTAAAGGTACATATTTGAAGCAAACATTCATTTATTTGACTTAACACCCACTTTCGTTTGCGTGGAGATGCTTATATCTATATAGAATTCTACTTTGTCAGCAAAAAAACCGTTTAACTCCATTGAAAAATAAAGTAAAAAGTAAATCAAACAAAATGTTCAGATTTAATTTAAACAGCTATAACGGTGTATCGATTCGAAATGTTGATATACACGATAAAACAGTTTAATTTTAGCGGAAAATTCAAAGTAATCGATGATACAAACGTATGCGACAATCGTAAAAGAGGAATATTTACTTTTATATGCATACATGGGGTTTGTCGCCACGACAGTGGAATTTGGTTATAGTTCAACACTGTTTAAGACGAAATTTAATAGAGGCCGGATTTATACCCAGCAAAATATGATACATAATAGGTACGCAGTAAGAAACCATAAAATATTGTTATGCGTCCCTGGGGATGGACACTTAATGCTCTACTTGTTCGACAGGGTTGCGCGCCCCCGACTTCAGCACACCGAACTACAACTAATCTGGCGGTATATTCAAATGGGTTATTTTATATACTTTTGGTATTTGAAAGTTCTATTTGTGTATATACCAAATATTTCATGACTATAATAGTACAATCTTGTAATAATTATACTATTATAGTAATGAAATATTTGGTATATACACATACATATGATAAAATGTAGATATATAAATACAACACTAAAATAATATATAAAGATATTTTATTTATAAAAGTTATAGTATCTAAACAAAGTTATACACAACGACGTGTCTTTCACAGTGTTAGGGCAGTTGAATATAGCAGAATTAATGGATCATTGACATCGAGTGTGAAAATATTATTTTTGTAAATTCAAGAGTTCGCCATTTTACAGCACTGACCATTGTTCACAATAAATCGTTAATCACTTTAATACTACAAAAACAAATGCCACTGAGTTTCTATAATAATCGTAATGAGAATAAAATAACGCACAAAGTTAAACTAAAAACGAACTGTAACCACAATAATAACTATAAAACTTGGACTATAACAACAAAATAATCTTCAACGTAAAACATGGACGGCATGACTGCATGGACACGCCTACTACAACTATCATCACGCACCGCATTAAGCGTTGTCCACATGAGCATAAACATGCGTAAAATAAATATGAGCACGTCAAGTTCCGGAGATATTTAAAAATATTTGAGACTTTAAAATATTCTGTATGTTGGTCTACCCATATCCTTCCGACCGTTTATGATAAGAAACACATCGAAATCTCTCAACAACATTAGATTTTGTTGTTATTGGTTTGACTCAACGCAGTTTAAGCGCAGGTAAATGAGGTGTTATAAGTTATTCACAATTCAAAGCTACATCGATAATGTAGCTTTCTAATTGCATACAGCGCACCATCGACAGCAGTATACTAAAATTTACCACGTGATTCAATGGAAAATTTAACGAAGTTTCTCCGATTAAGTGTCTACCCCCAGATGCGTCCCTATTTTTAAAATTAGTATTTCCAACTGTGCCAGCAGATGGCGCTAGCTGCATAGAGCAGAGATCATCTTAGATAATTAAACTGTTCATAGAGAGCGCTGTAGTATGCTTCGGAATAAAGTCAATAGATATCGAGGATTTCAGGAAGAAAGGGCGTATTAGCCATAGGTTAATATTTAGAGCATTATGGTTTAAACTTTATTATTTGATGATGATTTGTTCGTAGCCGTTAATGCTATTTTATGTTTTTTCTGTTTTTGTGAGTTAGCGGCTGGTTGCTATATAATTAATTATTTTTTTTTAAACAATCAAACTCTTCATTTTACGTTTCGACAAACTTTATTACTGTTGTCTTCCTCAGAAAATTGTTTATTGTAACTTAAATTTTTTATACATTTAGGGACAATCACACTGACATTTTAAAACTTATTTAAAAATTACATTTTTATTAAAATTACTGAAACATGTTGTTAGTCAATTTACAAACTACTGTGAACTGAACATCTTAAATTCAAACTGCCGAAGATTACATTTAAAAAGAAAATAAAAAAAAAATAGATTTCGCAAGAAGGGAGATCTGGACCTGGTTGGATAAAGAAAGTATAAAGAAATGGAGGTCGACTGAAGGTCAACTCCATACCAAAACGCTGATAGGGGATGGGGATGGTAGTTTCTCTGATAACCTACTCAAGCGCAGTAAGAAAGAAGTTAAAACCATTACTGGGTTGGTAACTGGACACTGTCCTCTGAAAAAGCATCTATACAACACAGGCCGTGTAAGCGAACCGTGGTGTAGAAGATGCGAACTACAGGAGGAAACGAGTTTACATGTAATCTGCACATGTGAGGAACTAAAGGTACTTAGGCAGAAATATTTCGGGAGAGATCTATTGGAGCCCTCGAAGGTCCTCAAGTTTCCACTGGGCAAGATACTGGGCTTTATAGAGCACACCAAGCTGCTCGAGTGGAAATAAGAGAATCAATAGGGATGGTACAATGAGCATCAAGCCCAAGTGCCCACTCTAACTTGAATGAATGAATGAATGAATGAATCATCCCCCGTCACTTTATATGAACATTCCCTATACCTATCTTTAATAGATTTTGAGATATGAGCGACTTTTTGTTAAACAGACTAAGTAGCCCTATCTTTAAATGTTTGTAGCTGGCTCTGAAATGCATTCACGTCAAATTCATGTATTATATATATTTTGAATAACCATACAAGAATGTCTGTTCGAATAGTCATTTCTATTAATATTGCGTTGTACGAAAGTGTAATTACAATGATATACATAAACACTTTTGGTTAGTCAATGAATTTGACATTAATCCCATTCAGAGCCAGCTACAAACACGCAAAGATAGGGCTACTTAGTCTGTTTAACAAAAAGTCGTTCATATCGCAAAAGCTATTAAAGATAGGTATAAGGAATGCTCATATAAAGCGATAGGGGATAATATTTACTTCCTAATTCCAAATTAAAATACAGGGTGTTCTATTTAAAAAAAAATGAGTTTTCTGCATTTGAAAATATGTCACTTTGTTCCTCAGTTTTGAACACCCTGTATGTTGTGTATGTGTAAAGTGTGCTTACCGTTTCTTAGGGTTATATCTGCATTCATAACATAGCAAATTTGGAGTCTCTACTTGCAGTATTAACCGAGATATTAATTTCTCAATGATGCAATGATTATGACTAAAAAAAAAGAAAAACTTAAATAACTCAAAAACGGCAACATGTAGCTATAGGAATAGCTAATGAAAACACGTATTTATAGTTGCAGAATCCAAAAATGAATAAAAAATATAATCATTCTATTTAAATAAGAAAGTTGACATCCATTTCCGGTCAACCGGAAGTGATATTTTGGTTAAGGTATTTTGCATTTATAGTTCCAATCGAACAGATAATGGTGCCAAAATCTCAAATATAAGTAAATAATAGAACATCATAAACTTTTAATGAACCAGTTACGTGGAATACCCTGTATATCTAGTGACTTTTTAGTGACTTCCACGTTTCTACTGCGAATTTACTACACACAAAAAAAAATGGTTAAAATTTCTACAAATACCGTACAGGTATTTTACTTCTAATTACAGGTTTACAATTTTTCGAAGATTTTTTCATGTAGTCTGGAATACTCACAAGTAAAATTTCTAAGGTAATGATAAATTCCATAGAAGTTTTACTTATTTAAAAGTAAAATTACAAAGAAAAATTCAGAAGTTTTTTTTTCTAACAAAAAGGAAAATATCCTCGAAATAGAAGTACCTTGACAGAGTTTATTTAATGCAATAAAAGATAAACAAAGTATGAATTATGTTAACACAAAATTAGAATTATTACTACATGTTACACCATGCAGCAAAATATGCATTATAAATGACAAACATATGAAATAAATCGTTTCTAAGAAATTCTTTACGTTAATAAGTTATTTTTAGACGCAATACGAAACGAATAACACAATACATGTTATAACATCTCCTATACCTTCCAGTTCAGAACTTCGCGCAGTAGAACAATGAATCCAGCTCATATGTTGTTGCGATGCAACAGATATCAACGAAACTACAAATTTCGAGTTCTTTCCCTCGCGTAGTCGCCGGTATTAGTAGCTTACGAGGGACGCGGATGGCTGTAGTATGAGAAAGTCTAACCGTCCCGCATAATTCAGGACGAGCCAACGTCTCGCGGGAAACAATGGCAGTAAACATGTCAAACCGCTGAAGTTTTCCCGTAGCTCTCCACGGCTTCGACTACGGGCGGGATAAATTATGTCTCCGCGCAAACTAAATGAACTAAATTGGATTTAGTTCGAGGGCTGTTCGGCGCTGGTTCGGCGCTAGGTAGCTACTGAAATTAGCATTGGGCGTGCCGACATGATTTTATGCATGTTTTCGCTTTAACCATTGAGATAGGTAGATTGGGATAGGTTTTGGTAATTTAAAACACAAATAGAACCGGTTAAAACTAACGTCACATTTGTTTGTAGCAATTTATGTTTACTATTTAACTCTGTTGTACCGTTCGGGGTCTATTTGACCCGAAAAAAAAATGTAATCCTAAATTGTGTTTTTGTGTATACTTTTTTTCTTTTGCGCACTAGTGACTTTTTTAGCTGGGCTTACACATTTTAGTTATATACGATTTGAAAGCTGATTACTATATTACTAAATATACATTAAAAAATTTAGGTATTTTTTTCTTGGTAAAAATGGTTTTTTTTTTAAATAATTCTCCGCACTGAAAGAGGCTAACTGTATAGAAACTTAAGGAAAATGTCGAAATGTTAGAAATTGTACCCTAATACAAATATTTTACGAGAATATTAATGGGAAGAAGTTGAATGGAAGAAAAAAATCTCTAACATTGTAATATTATCAAGAGAAATATTATTATTTATTAAACAAAAACATTTTATTTATAATTTACACTTTTTACATTTATTTATATACTTGAAAAAGCTTTGCAATAAAGCGAAACGTCGTACTCATTCATGTTTTTAATATTGACGACCTAAAAACCAAGAAAAAAGAAATTAAATATTATATACATGGTCAAGATTTGAAGCTTTAAAAAAAAAGAGAAATATTGTGACACAAGAGCCATTTGGGGGTGTAATTCTTTTTATATAAAATGCACTTTTTACGTTAGTACTTTAATATAACTTAATTACAGATTAGAATAGCACAGGTGTCTATTTACGTACTGCTGTGGTTAGACAACCCAATTTGCTGTTTATTGGTTGGTTTCCTTGCCAAAGCAGCTGATTCAGTTTACCAAGAATTTTTCACAATTTTATTTTAGTTTATATAAATTTAGTTAAAGAGTTTATTGTATCATTTTTAATTTATTTAGTGGTAGGTTTTTTTTTTAATTAATTCCATTCATTTATTTGTCTAGTGTTTGCTTGTGAGATTTAATGCGGATTCTATTCAATATTGCCGTATTGTTTATACGACTGCGTTGTACGTTTTTGAGAGAGGGATTTTCGTAAGAAAAAAGAATTGTAGAGTTTTGTTAAGGACTTCCTTGTTCGACTATTGACGTGAGTAGACGTATTTCTTGTATATCTTTGTTGCCATTTTGTATTTCATTTTGTTATTGTAAATTTCGCACTAATTGTCTTTTATATAGCCAATCAAGGAATTCTTATCGTAATAATTGTTAATATATTGAAGAGTGCACTTTATTGTTATAAGATCAATTATTATTTTTTGTTTAGGAAGATATATTTTTAATTTTTTTTCTCTCATTATACTTTAAAGAGTTATTTTTATTTATCTATCACCTCGTTTGGGTGAGTTGAAGTATTGTTTCTTGCATTTAGTTTTTCTTTTTTGTAAATTTTTAGTAATTGTCCACGCTTAGTTTATTGTTAGTTTTGTGAAACCACGTGGATAAAAATTCAAAGGTTGTGTATTTTGGATTATCTTCCTGAACAAACAAATCTTTTGCTTTGCATAGGAAATAGCATGGTCCTATCTTAATTTAGAGTCAAGTGCAGTTTTTATTTTAGGCCAGAACCTTCAGTTCACGTTTCTTTCTGCACAATCTGTAATTAAACCCATTTTGAAAAATAAATTTGATTGTTAATTAGCTTCTTTGGGTTGAAAATTCTGTTCTTTTATTTTAATTTAAACCTTTACAATTTTTCGGATAATTAAGGAAGTCAGATTTCTTTCACTCACAATTTACCTGTCGTGGTTAGATTCAAGTTTTAATTCGCGAGGGTAACTCTGAGGTTAATTGTTCTTTTGCGTTCATTAAAAATCTTATCCGTTGAGTTAGCTAATTTTATTTTTCTTTTTCATTGTAAAATTCTGTTTAAATTATTAATTTAATTTAATCAATACACAGCAGTACGTAGATGTATTCGTGTATTTATTCTAGTTTGCTATTTTGTATGCCTGCGATTGTCCCCTCTTGCCCCGCCGACTGTGGCTTCCCCTCCAGTGGTCCTCTTAATTAAATATCTCTTAGGAAAAACTTAAAATTTCTTACAATCTGGAAAATAACAGTTGTAAATAAAAATAATTTTCAACTGGTAAAGAAATAAGCAAGGAGCGCATGCGTAAATTTAGAATTCTGGTTCAAGAGTCAAATGAAGGACAGTTAGGCTACCAACCTAGCTCAACAACACGGCGGTAGATGACACTAGTAGTACTAAGAATAAATAAAAATAGGATAAAAGATGAAAATTCAAACGTTACAGGTACACATAAATATATTATGATGTAGTATATCGAAAGCTTTTAAGAAATGTAGCCTTATTTTCAGTTGCATCCAAAATATTGTCAGTTACTTTTAAGAGAGCTAACTCACTATTATGATATTTGCGACATCTGTAATGCAATTCAGGTAAAATATTAAATGTATTGTCGCAATTGTGTCTCTACGATTTTTTCAAGAATTTTAGACATAGGTAACATCCCCAGTGACCAACTATATTTATTTCGTATTTTATAAATATATAAAAAATATTAAATCTTTCTTGAATATTAGTTATATTAATATAATATGCATAAAATATATTATAGAAAATATATTAGGAAAACATTTAAAAAATATATATGTTATGTAGCATTAATAATATTTTATTGCAAAAATTTCTCAATATATTTTTCATAACTCTGCAAGAATATTTTGCTTTGTATTTCTGTAAATATTTATTTCATATAAAAAAAAAGATTGAATTTTGCTTTTGTACATTTGATGCGTAGGGCGAATAATATAAAATGGGTAAAATATGCATTCCATATTAAGTAGGTATGTACCTATTTAAAATGATAGTTTAAAGATTAAATTATATAGTATATATCTAATATGATTTAATTAGTATCTAAGTTGAGCGCTGTAACTTTTCTATTAATATATCTGTATTTTGTATTATATTATTTGTAATATTTGTAAGTTGCGAACGTCAACACAACACCTCTATTCATTACGGCGCTGGTGTTATATGATTTAGTATTGTTTATGCGTCTATGGATTAGGTTCATAGAATGCATACGCGCACGTGCGTATCATCAATGTTTTCATTCGTTTGTCCGTTACATGTTATAGTTTATAATAGTATACGATTAGGGCAAATTAGGGTTAACTGTGTAATTAATTGTTGCGGGGTGTGTTTTAGTTTTTGTGGTGACTACGAGGTAAGCAAAACTTTGAATATGTCATGGCTTTTATAAGATAATTAGAATGCTCAATATCGCTATGTACAGAAATCGTTTAATAATATAATTGTAGGAATTTTATGCATCATATATGTACTGCATCTACCAGATAAATTGCTAGTTGATTTTCTTAACAGATTCATCTCGGTAGATAAGCGTCATAACCTCAAATAGAGGTTAGAATACGTTGTGTTGTTTTATTGTTTGTACGTAGAATGTTTTCAAATATTATGAATAAAGTAAAAATAAATATCGTAAGAATTAGAATGTAGCTACCACTCCAATTATTCTAAATGCTCCAAATGTATTAGTAGGTGTTGATAATGTTGTACGATGTTTTATTCATGGTATGAACTAATACAATTGGCATTGTTTTAGAGACCACAAGGAAACGCCATGAGAACGCCACTACCGAAGATATGAAAAAAGCCATAGGGTTGTACCTGGCACCAGCTAGACTTAAAAATGAGTATTTTTCATTTTTATTGGCTTATTCAAATAAAATGATAATAAATACGTTTGCTTTTTTTTTAGAACACTTCAATTAAAAAATAGTGATTAATTTGATAAACCTTCAGTATGCCTTATAAGATGCCAGAATTATTGATTATTAACTTGTATGGTGAGTGTAAAAAAACAAGTTCTTGCCTTTTAGACAACTCTATGTATGTTTCAACTTTTCGTTATCGACGTTATGCATTCTAAATAACCAAGAACAATTTTAGTTCATTTTGCCAAATTAAATAGATTGCATAATTTTACAAATATTAGAAAAAATATAGCGCTTACATTAATTTTAAAATATGGAATAAATATTTTAATTGAATATTTTATCTATATTTGGAAAAAAATATGAAAAATATATTCAAAAACCTTTCACGAAAAATATTTATAAAATATATTTTTAAAAATATCTATGTAATATTTCTGGCTGTTAGGGATGTTCATGCGTCGTGAATATCTCCATTCATTTATTAGTTACGTTGTTATGAAAATTAGTATTTGAATAAGGAATGAAATGAAACCTACAATTTGTAACAATGAATAACTTTATTTTTCTTACAATAATGAATAACAAATTCATCTATGATCTGTGAATAAAAATAACGCAGTTATTCGCTTATTTTTATTATGATTCTGAATAAATTTTACCCAACTCTGTAGTATATCCAACCTCAACGCTTACTGTATGTGCCTATTTAACTGCTATCTATGTGCAGCAGACGCTCCTGAGTACATAGGGGATGCCTGTCACTTGTTTATCCACAAAGCAGTCTACGTAATATATTTATGTACCCATTATCTCTCACACGCAACCACCCTATTGGCTTCTTTGAGCTTTCACGGAATATTACCAAAGTAAACTCAATACCAGAGTGACAACTCCATCTACAATGGTTTCTTATTTACCCTGCTTAAATGCGTTATTGTTTATAAAAATAAAGAAAAGATTTGGTGCTACTAAAACAAATGCAACAGCTATAAGAATTTCACGGTAATAAACCCTTATTTGATCGACAGACAGTGTCCGTAAAACATAAATCCCTTTTTATCCTTATATGCCCATTGTCTTTCTTCGTTTTATATCAGTCTGGCGTTTTATCACCGAAGAAGGAAAGAAGAAATTGAAAAATCCACACAACAAGCACATACACACGTACAATGCATATATCGCAAGCGACAGAGAACCAAAAAAAAAAAAATCGAGAGGCGCTCCGAGATAAGAAAACAGAAGACTGAGAAAAATCGCGACGAACAAGAAAGTGTGTACAAGATAAGCACCCACCTAAGCAGTATATATGAACCGGCTATAAATATATGTCTCGCGCAGCGCTTTCTTAAAAGCTCCGGCATTACGTTACAAGTCGGACGATAAATTTGTCGCACATCATTAGGAATTCGCGAGGATGAAGAGAACGTATTAACGTACAAGGAGTATACAAAGGAGAAGATGAATTAAAGAGGGAAAAAGAAACGGAAAAAAAACGCACTAAGGAAGTTTTAATGGCACTATTATTCTGAAGGTATTTTGGGGAGTTTATCTCGACCTTTTTAGCCGGCAAAAAAAGGTTTTACCGGTTCCGTAGCGTCGGTGGAGATACATTTTCTATGTGTCGAAAACAAATACCCCAATTCTCTACTCCGATAAACCATTAAAAAAGTGTCCCTAAAGCTATACAACTGAAATAAAATCTAATAAATAGTACCAAAATATTATACTAGTGTACATATGGTCAAAGAAATGTTCCACTGGCGTACTATAGATGGCACCACAAGTATTCTCTTATGGAAATATATTAGCACTACAAATGCACAACAACAGAAAATGCTGGTGGTGACATCTACAGTGTGAATCTGTAATCTAGAATAAATTCAGTAAAGCGCAGACAGTATTTTTTTCCGGAAATGTGCTCGGACACGTCGATTAGTATTTTAAATTGCCCACTTTTTCATCTGAGAAAATTTTATACAGCGTGTCCCAAATTTGAGATATGACATCATCGACAATTCTTTTAAACGGTAGTCCTAATTTTTTTAGAACTATTCTTAAAGGGTATATCAAATTACACGTGCGTACCAAATTTCAAGTTTTTATTCCTTGTCATTAAAAAGATATTTAACAGTAACTAATTCGAAAATGAAGAAATCTGAAAAGTCACGCACAACGCAATTGTACATTCGCACGACTTTGTTAATTTTTTTCGGCCCGTTATTGGAAGGCGAGTTCATTACTTTAATCATTGTTAACTGTTTAAAATGCGAATTTCCTTAGTTACTAACATTCCTATAAGCGATTAGAATCATCGGCGTCAAACCGTTTATTTCATGTTATCATTTTCTTTGTACGTATTTTCAATATTATTGTTACAGCGCTATCGTTAGCAATTTTCTCCGCAAATCGTCATCGTTTACCTATTACAATGGGAGTGCCCCAAAGCTCCATTTGGGATAATTTTATAAATTATTCTTTATTAATCATTTATTTATATCTTAAACTCTAAAAATAAGACAGTTCCCAATAGTAACGTATACACAGTGTAATGATGATGCCTTAGAACGCCAAACTACTTTATTTACTTACACTCTAAAAAATGATTATTGTAAATTTACCTCACTGGTATGTGAAAAAACATATGAAATATAAGGTAAAATTACACCAAAAAGAGGGTAAACATCAGATTACCACAAATTAGGTGTAATTTTGCCTGGTAAACCGACTTTGATGGAAAAATACCTCAATAAATGAAGTAATTTTCCCCCACTTGGGTAAATTTGCTTAGCAGCAAGGAAAAATAACATATTTCGTGGAATATTACCCCTTATGTTGGTAAAAATACAATATGGACAATACAAGGGACATGAAATTCTAATTATATATATGCATCTGTTATTTGATTGGAACACAAAATGTTTAAAAATGTTTTTTTTTTTAACATTGCATTATATTGTGTCGCTTGATCAAAAATTAAGATGATGAGAATGCATTACATAGCCGTCGACTATACAACGCGCAAGCGTTTGAGGTACGCAGTTTAAATACAAGTGCGGCACCTACACTAAAGGCTTCAACGCATAAATGTAAATGATGTGTTTTTGATTTTGTCTTGCAAATAAAGATTGAGGTAAGTTCATTTTACATTAACTATGTATTGAGATGATTACCATGTACTTAGCCATGACAGCACACATAAATAATAGACATACACCTGCGTATGGATATGTAATATGATATACTGGGAACTTAACCTCAATAGCATTTGGTGGTATTGTTGCTACAAGATATGATACATTTATTTAAAGTTATCAACGTGCAAGTGACACGCAGGAAACTACCGTATCAAACTTTTCAATTTAAACAACAGAAAAATCTTCGTCTTGAAGGATTAAATTCTTTTTTTTTCTCTTTTATTAAACATTTGAAAATATAAAAAGACTAGTGCCTTGCCGTTATTGGAGGCTATATTTTCGTTGTTAAGTGATGATATAAGTAAAGTAAGGAAGAGACTATTTTGGTTTTACTCTAGGATTTAATGACAAAAGTAAAGTAGGTATTAAGCACTTATACATGCAAATGTGCAAGACCGCAGGACGGCAAATTTGAGTTCAATACTTAATCACAACATTAGTTATGTATATACTAGTATTGCGGAAATCGCCAGATATCAAAAACCGATTAATCGATTTTTAGTAAAAATCGGTTTTTAAAATTCAGTTTTTAAAATCGATTTTCGAAACTAGTTTCAAACTAAAAACAATATGTGTTACTTTTTTAAAAGTGCTATGTATTTTAAATTCCAAAAACCTATTGAAGGCGCAATAATCTGCTTTTAAAGACTGGTTTTGATTTTGAAAACCGGTTTTACCGGTTACAATTTTTAAAGACGATTAATCACTGCATCCAAACCCAGATTTCACATAAAGAGGCTTCGAATCGCAGTACTAATATGTACATACAATATATTTTTAAATGCTAAATTTATTAAAAATTTTCAGGATAAATCCAAACTTGAAGAAATTGAGGTGAATACACCGTTGATAATATGCTTGGAAGAAGGTATTAATAAAAATATATTTATTTCATATGTTTTTTTTAGATTTATTTTTCATTTCTAGGAAATGTGAAGTCGCATTCTTTAATGGTAGAAAGACAGTTATTAGACCCAACAGATTCATTTCGTTCTGCATTACCACAAATGATGGCGGCATATTTTAATTTTCATTTGCAGTACGCAAAAGAGGCTTCTAACACATTAGAAGTTCTGTAGAGGTATTTTTTTTTAAATATACCCTGAACAGGACAACAACAATAAAAAAGCTCCAAATCCAAACTCAAATTGATAAGATTTTTTAATGTATTTTGTTAGTCAAAATTTATTTTATGGTTACATTCAACTAGATCTTTGTATTATGAATACAACCAATTCTTAGTAACTATTGGCTTTTCTTATCGACCTTTCTCCCAAAATGTTTACTCTTTAAAACATTGCTTATTGAATTTAATGAAATTCTTGTAAACTCTCTGTAATCCAACTAATTAATATATCTTTCAGAAATTATTAAAATTAAATCTAATATAAGTGGTATATTTTGAATATTTAAGTGGAGAATCTGCATTAAGTTCTAAATGACATAAACATGTTATTAGATAACTGAAACTTAATATTTCTGGATGATAAAACAAACTAATAATCAATTATTTCTAATTTATTTTTTGTTACTCTAATCTATACATTAAAAAAAATGTGGTAAAATTACCCCAAAAATAGATGGCAACTGGGCTACCTCCTATTTTTGGGGTAAATTTACACCTATAGGGGATTTTTCGCATACTGATGGAATATTCGTTGAAGGTGTGGTAAATCTACCTGAAATTATTTCATTCCATTAGGGAATATTACTTTAGAGGTGTAAATTTACCAGGGAAAATTACCACACTTTCAAGGAATATTCCACAAGCATGTGAAAAATCTCCTATAGGTGTAAATTTACTCCAAAAATAGGAGGTAGCCCAGTTGCCATTTATTTTTGGGGTAATTTTACCACATTTTTTTTTTAGGGTGTGAATTGGAAACATCATTGTGTTAAAACCGTATCCTTGAACTACTCCTAGCCACTTGGTCAGAGCAGTATTAAAGTCGTTAAAGGATCCAAATCAGAAATGCCTTCAGATCAGTGTTGGACAAGTTAGGTAAAACGATTAAATTTCTACAGCGATTAGACATACTCGTCTTTTGTCGACTTTCGGAACTGTTGGCCAACACTACTCCCCACTCATGACACGAATAAACACAAGTATATCTAGTCGCTGTAGAAATTTAATCGCTTCTATCTTGTCCAACACTACTCCATTATATTATAGATTGAAAAAATCCTACCGAAAAAAAATATGTTTGCCAAGGTTCTATTGATCGACATTTTATCCCAATGTCACTTCCTAATCTCGTAACAAGGACTTGGATATCAATCTTTTACACGGCCGACAGAAATAACTCACTCGAGTTAATCTAAAGCCCATGTTTCAATTTGTTTGCGGTCAACTTGCGTTCGATAAGGTCGAACCCCTGACCGAACTCCATTCATCACTTACGGTAATCTATTCACACAACGAGGGAACATCTAGGTACGTTTAGATTTTTCTCTAGACTTCTATAAAATCTCTATCACTCCAAGCAATATTCCTTTGTTCAACATGGCCATACTCTAACGCTCGTATTTTGCACATTGTTTGTTCATTTAAGAGCCCTTTAACTTTCGCAGCCGTGTGTCAGTAAAGGTTTGAATATTGTGTTATTCTTGTTTTCTTTGAAATATCCTTCTTTCTTATAAAAACATTGTTAATTGCATAATGTGATTTTATGGCACTTTCAATTCTACTGTTCGTTTCTCCTTCCTCTTTACCTTTCTTACGTGTATGCATAGATAATAAAGATACGTCACTACTACGCAAGAAAATCTCCATAAAGTTTTAGTTGCCTTTAGGTCGCCTGCGGCAGCACTTACAGCGCATGAAATGGGGGCGTGAATTCAAAAAAGAACTTTGCAAAAACAGGTGAAAAACTGGAAAGAAAAAATTCCACAATTATCTGTATTTAAGCTTAAATTCAGATTACAATCGATCAATCGAAATTTATAAGCCTGAAAAGCATATAAATATAGGTAAGGTAAAATTAATGAAAATCACTAATGCTTTATTCCCTAATATTTTAATTTTTATACATCCAAGTATAACAGAGTGACGTACATTAATATTTAATATCGTAATATATATTGGCGCCTATTAAGCGTCATTTTACGTCATTCTGCTACCATATTGTAAGTTCTCTCATCTCGATTTTACACGAAACACTTGCAATGTTATAAAATATACTTCTTTATTAACAGAAATACAACGTTATATAAATTCTTAATAAAAACACAAGTTCTTCACGCATAAATATTTTAAAAAATTCTTGAATATTATGGAGCGTCATATTTATTACCGAATGCGTTCTTGTTAACAGTGCAAAGTGCAACACCGCTGTCCTAGCTCAGTTCTAGTTCCGCTCTTTTTGGTTCTACTGCAGTTCTAGTGCTGAACTAGTGCAGTACTAGTTCAGCACTAGTTCAGCTAAAAAGACCAAACCTAGTATGTGTCACAGTAGTATCAAATATTATACCAATATACATATGCGAGGTGCAGCCGAAGGCCGACGCTCCAATGTTGTAGGCAGACATAAATGGAAACCACATAAAATCAGCCAAAGGCCGACACTCTAATGCAATAAAAAGCGGAAACTGTGCGAGGTGCAGCCGAAGGCCGACGTTCTAACGTTGTAAGCGGACATAAATGGAAACCACACAAAATCAGCCAAAGACCGACACTCTAATGCAATAAAAAGCGGAAAGCGGAAACTGTGCGAGGTGCAGCCGAAGGCCGACGTTCTAACGTTGTAAGCGGACATAAATGGAAACACACAAAAATCAGCCAAAGGCCGACACTCTAATGCAATAAAAAGCGGAAACTGTGCGAGGTGCAGCCGAAGGCCGACGTTCTAACGTTGTAAGCGGACATAAATGGAAACCACACAAAATCAGCCAAAGGCCGACACTCTAATGCAATAAAAAGCGGAAAGCGGAAACTGTGCGAGGTGCAGCCGAAGGCCGACGTTCTAACGTTGTAAGCGGACATAAATGGAAACCACACAAAATCAGCCAAAGGCCGACACTCTAATGCAATAAAAAGCGGAAAGCGGAAACTGTGCGAGGTGCAGCCGAAGGCCGACGTTCTAACGTTGTAAGCGGACATAAATGGAAACACACAAAATCAGCCAAAGGCCGACACTCTAATGCAATAAAAAGCGGAAAGCGGAAACTGTGCGAGGTGCAGCCGAAGGCCGACGTTCTAACGTTGTAAGCGGACATAAATGGAAACCACACAAAATCAGCCAAAGACCGACACTCTAATGCAATAAAAAGCGGAAAGCGGAAACTGTGCGAGGTGCAGCCGAAGGCCGACGTTCTAACGTTGTAAGCGGACATAAATGGAAACCACACAAAATCAGCCAAAGGCCGACACTCTAATGCAATAAAAAGCGGAAACTGTGCGAGGTGCAGCCGAAGGCCGACGTTCTAACGTTGTAAGCGGACATAAATGGAAACCACACAAAATCAGCCAAAGGCCGACACTCTAATGCAATAAAAAGCGGAAAGCGGAAACTGTGCGAGGTGCAGCCGAAGGCCGACGTTCTAACGTTGTAAGCGGACATAAATGGAAACCACACAAAATCAGCCAAAGGCGACACTCTAATGCAATAAAAGCGGAAAGCGGAAACTGTGCGAGGTGCAGCCGAAGGCCGACGTTCTAACGTTGTAAGCGGACATAAATGGAAACCACACAAAATCAGCCAAAGGCCGACACTCTAATGCAATAAAAAGCGGAAAGCGGAAACTGTGCGAGGTGTAGCCGAAGGCCGACGTTCTAACGTTGTAAGCGGACATAAATGGAAACCACACAAAATCAGCCAAAGGCCGACACTCTAATTCAATAAAAAGCGGAAAGCGGAAACTGTGCGAGGTGCAGCCGAAGGCCGACGTTCTAACGTTGTAAGCGGAAACAAATGGAAACTACATAAGAACAACCATTGGCTGACGCTCACATGCAACAAAAAGCGGGAAGCGGAAATTACGCGAGGTGCAGCCGAAGGCCGACGCTCCAACTTTGTAAGCGTAAATAAATGGCAACCACACAAAACCAGCCATTGGCCGACGCTCTAATGCAACAAAGAGCGGGAAGCGGAAATTACGCAAAGTGCAGCCGAATGCCGACGCTCCAACGTTGTAAGCGGAAATAAATGGAAACCACACAAAATCAGCCAAAGGCCGACATTTTAATGCAATAAAAAGCGGAAAGCGGAAACTGTGCGAGGTGCAGCCGAAGACCGACGTTCTAACGTTGTAAGCGGACATAAATGGAAACTACACAAAATCAGCCAAAGGCCGACACTCTAATGCAATAAAAAGCGCAAAGCGGACATTGTGCGAGGTGCAGCCAAAGGCCGACGTTCTAACGTTGTAAGCGGAAACAAATGGAAACTACACAAGAACAACCATTGGCTGACGCTCACATGCAACAAAAAGCGAGAAGCTGAAATTACGCGAGGTGCAGCCAAAGGCCGACGCTCCAACTTTGTAAGCGTAAATAAATGGCAACCACACAAAACCAGCCATTGGCCGACGCTCTAATGCAACAAAGAGCGGGAAGCGGACATTACGCAAAGTGCAGCCGAAAGCCGACGCTCCAACGTTGTAAGCGGACATAAATGGAAACCACACAAAATCAGCCAAAGGCCGACACTCTAATGCAATAAAAAGCGGATAGCGGAAACTGTGCGAGGTGCAGCCGAAGGCCGACGTTCTAACGTTGTAAGCGGAAACAAATGGAAACTACACAAGAACAACCATTGGCTGACGCGCAAATGCAACAAAAAGCGGGAAGCGGAAATTACGCGAGGTGCAGCCGAAGGCCGACGCTCCAACGTAATAAGCGGAAATACACTCGAAAGCACACTCTAATGCGCCAGGCGGAGAGCAGAAAGCGGAATCTCTCTTGGTCTGCGGTAGGTGACGGCTTTTGTAGCTATTTATTAACAATTTATGCTAAGTAAGTTTAACTTAAACTTAATACGAATTGATTTTCGAGAAACAGCACGTGACAGTAGTATAAACTCTACAAGAACCTTCGAAAAGCAAAACAATATGGGGCTAGATCGATAAATAGAAATGATTTCTCTATTAACCTTTCCTTTGTTTTAACCCAGGCCCCGAGCTGTTTCAAATACATCCTGTATGAATAAAGCCGGTCGAGGTAGCTGGTATAACCGCCTCATCGTCACATTAATTAACCGAACGTTTCAACGGGAACCTCCCATTATTTATGCATGCATAGTTTATAACTGTTACACATAGCGCACGGTACCGCTCGTCTATTGTGTTTGTAGCTGATACTGCAGAAATCAACCGCAACACAGCGACGAAGCACTGAATGGAAATGATTAAGATAAATGCGGTCGCTCTCCTATACACAACAAACGCGTTGTGTGTTAAACGCGCGGAAGGGTAAGTGCACTCCGCTCATGAAGTACGGGGAACAGAAGTCGAAGTTAACGTATCGTATAGTGTCAGCGTGCTTCTCCGGCTTTGTATACAATGGTTTTATGGGGTCGTAAAGTTGCGACGAGAAGTCGACGCTTTGTTGTTTATCATGAGATAAGGGAGGGTAGGATCGAAGATCGCAGTTGGCGATGAAATTTTCTAACGTCAAACTTTAGGTTGCTTTCAGCTCTTTAAGAAATGTGGTAGGTAGGTATGTACAAATAGTCAATTCGATTCGTCGACTCCATGTTTCAGTGTAGAGATAGCAAATTACTGAAATACCTTTATCTTATTGTATCAGATTCTATTTGTTACAGTGGGGTGTGTGTACTATACAAACACATCTTTGCTTTACAGTGGCTCGGTTGTAATTGGATTTTTGAAAATCTATATCAGTCACCAGATGCACCCTTTGCATCTCCATTCTGATATACCAATACCCATAAAATTATTTACTTACTAGTGGCGACAAGAAGTGCTGGACATAAAAATCGGTACACAGAAAGAATTTGGGTAATAATAATTTGTCCAACAGAATATAAAATCCAATTACAGGGCAACTCAGTCAAAAGCGAAAGTCACCAATGATGTACAATATACTAAATATAAATAAAATAGCGGTAGATCAACCTATATCTAACTATGTTAATAATTAGTATATTAACTTACACCTAGATAGCGGTAAGCACAAAAAATAAATGCTGTTTAGGGAACAAACTCGTCCAAATGCTCAGAGAGGGATACCTTTAACTGTTTTAAGTTATTGGAATGTATAATCATTTATGTGAAGATTTTTATAGTTTATTACACATGACATACAAGAGCAATTTAAGCATCAGATCGGCTCTAGCAAACGGCAAATAGAAGGCAGAGGAGGGTCTAGTGGAAATCCGTTCAACAACAGTGACACTTGTATGTATTAGAGGCAAAAGAAATAAAGTAACCCTCCTGTGGGTTCCGGGTCACACAGGAGTGGAAGGAAACGAAATAACGGATAACCTTGCAAAAAAAGGGGCTGGAATGCCTTTTATAGGGCCTGAACCCTTTTGCGGGCTAAGTAGCAGTACAATACTGAAGAAATTGAAAACAGAAATGGAGCAGAGAAAATCCAGTTACTGGGAGAATCTCCAGGGAATGAGGCAAAGTAAAATTCTTCTGGAACTATAACCAGAAGAGGTTTACAGAATGCATCAACCTGAGTAAGAACAATGTTTCGCAAATGAACAGGAATACTTTCAGGCCACTGTAAACTGAAAGGACACCTGAGTAAAGCTGGATTCGCGAAGGAACCTGAATGTAGATTTTTGTGGGGAACAGGATGAAACACCCATCCACCTCCTCTGAAACTGTGTAGCACTGTGCAACTCGAGGGCATTGTACCTGGGAGCATATGAAATCGAAGAGGGAGACTTACCTAGACGGGGCCCTCTGACATCCTACACTTTCTGAAAAGAATAGGATTGGAAGGCCAGCTGTAAAGCAGCAAGAATAGGGGACACAATAGATCTTCTAGGTCGCAGTGTAACACCACCCTTATACCTACATAGATACATACATACATGTATTAGAGTTCTGCATGCATACTGATTTCACGTTGAATTAATTACTTTAACATGGAATATTGTTAGCTGAGAACATGGGAGCCAACAGCCTCCCAGAACGTCTTCCGGTTATACTAGAAGATAAAGGGGGTATCTTCGCAATTTTTTTAATGCTCGATCGTCCTCTAGACTGTTGCAGTCAGAAATGATGTACTTATGATTAAAAAGTAATAAAATAGATGACACTAGTATATTTAAATTGGATTTTAATAATTTAATTAAAGCATTAGATTTAAAAAAAAACATATTTTTTTTATCCGGGCTGTGTGCTACGGCGTAGCAGCACAGTACCATGTGATTCAAAATGATTGTCGTAAGAAAAAAAAACTGTTTTCCGGAAAAATTTATCTATACTTATTACCAATTTAATGAGCGAAGTTAGCTACATACAAATTTCATACATTAAATGAATTTTCTTGACATTTAGCGACATTGGCGTGCGTGTTATAGTATCTTTCGATTATTTATCTTATAATGTTTTTTAAATCGTTTATATTTACATCTAATATCACCAACAATAGTATTTCTGAATGCTGTAAGAAAATAAGGGAATTTATCTGTGGTAATAGCTCAACAAACAGGTAAAAAATCAATATTAACATTAAGTCAAATAGTTTATTACATTTTATAATTTTGCAGGCTTATCATACACTTCAGCGCAATGAGCTGTCAAAAGAAAGTTACATTTTCATCCCTATAAAGTTTCTACGGTACAGGAATTATTACCCATTAGATCACGACAGGCGATTGGAATATTGTCATTGGTTTAATAACAATTTAAGGGACGATGATTTGCTAAACAAATCATTTTTCTCGGATGAAGCCTGGTTTTATCTAACAGACTATATTAATTTACAAAACTATTGTGTCTGGTCTGCAGAAAATCCACACGAATTTCGAGAAACGTAATTGCATCCCGTAAAAGTTGGAGTTTGGTTAGCTTTGTCCAGGCAACGAATAATAGGGCCAATTTTCTTCGAGGAAACTATAACAGCCCAACGTTACCAACAGATGTTGGAATTGTTTATTGCAGAGTTACAAGAAAATGAGCTTGAAGCAGGTTATTTTCAGCACGATAATGCTTCAGCACATACTGCTCGACAAACCTGCCAATATATTCAACAGTTTTTTGCTGACAGGTTCGTTAGAGCACAAAGATGGCCACCAAGATCGCTTGATCTAACCCCATTAGATTACTTCATGTTCGGCTATCTAAAAAATAGGATCTATAGAAACCGCATGCAAATAATAGAAGAACTGAGAGGTGCAGTTTTGTCACTTAATAATTATACTAATTGTATGTTATAATTTAAAGTAATAAATAAATTTAGTTAAACACCAGTTAGTACTGAATTGTAAAATCATAATTTAGTAAAGTTAAATTAATTACATTTCATTTTTACAAGCAGAAACACCAATCCATAGTCGTTTATATAATGCGAGTTCAAATATAGGTTACGTTTTCCTTATTTATGACAGATCCGTTTCATTACAAACACGCGGCATATACCTACACCCTGTTACTATCTATAGGAGCGGAATTGACAATCATTTTGAATCTCTGTGTACATCGGTTCCATTATAAACTGTGGCCTAATCGTAGGATTACCTCAAAAATATATTGTTACTTATAGTTAAGATAGTCGGTTAACTTTAATATAGGATGAATCATCGTTGATTTTCTCTAAACTATTTCAGTTGAGGATGCCTGCTATTTACTGGAACCTTCTCAATTACTCGAAACTAACATACAATCAATACTGATGTAAATGCAGACGGAGCACCTACCTTTAAAACAAATTAACTGGTATCACTAGACCTGTAGCTGTGGCTGTAGTCTGCTAAGGGTAATAGAGTACCTTCGGAAAATTAAATTCGTTACGTGCAAGCATACCAAACTCCGTAACGAGTTTTCTAAAGTACATAAAGGACCGTAATTGTGTACTCCTAACGTATGCATACAGTGTGTGGGGATATTACTTGGATGGAGGGGCCGGGGGTTGTTTGCATGACACATATGCGAGATGTGCATTTGCGCGATATATCCATAATATATTAAACTAACTTTTCGGCAACTAGTTATTCTGATGGGAGTCATGGCACATTCATATTTAGTATCCGGACGTGTTTGGAATTTTCGATGTTGATATATTTTGCAATTAAAATTTTGTAAAGTATAGATTTCAGTCCCACGAAGATTATTGATATACATGATAAACAAGAACCTACTAATGAGCAATATTAGGGTACATCCAATTTTCTTTTCATAGCACTGTATTTTAAGTTTTCACATTGGGAGGCATCTGTCAGATAAACCACAGAAGCTTTTACGTAATGAATATTTATCTTTCCAGAAACCAGGGATGTTGGTGTGTTTTAAAACTTCCTGCTTAGATATATTCTCCATTGCTCCATATGTTAAAAGTCGAAAACTTGCATCTAAGGTATTTGAACTACATCAAAAAAAAGTATTCAGTTTTATTTATTCCTATAAATTATCTCAGCACTAAAATTTTTAAATATTACAAACAATTTACGACCTCACTGTAGGTATATGTTGTTTGTGAATCTTTGACGTATTCTATGTTTTTTTTTACACACTGGTGTAATACTTTTAGACAATTTGTTTAAATTGTCGCCATTTGTTTATCTTTCAACTACAAACGAAAGGAAAATCACTTCAAACAACTACAAATGATTCTGAACGGGACTGCGAAAGCGGATTTTCGATACCTAGTGAATTACAAATTAAATGTTTTTAAATAAAATTTGCTTCATTGTAGCGAAACCAATTCCTTCAAACACAGATGGCACTGCAAAATAAAATACGTAAAATAAGTTTACTACACGTGTTTGACAGGCAGTATTGCCAGATGGCGGGTAATTACCCGAAATGCGGGTAATTAAATCAACTGTGGGCAATTGGTGGGTACTTGGTCTAAATCGGGTAATTCGGGTAACTTCAACAGATCACAATTTACCAATAATTTGAAAGGATTTTAAATTTCGCGGTATTTATAAACATTAGGAACTTTTATTTGCTTTTGTTGATAAATGAATTATAATCTATCCTATGTGTATAAAACATAAAACCTGTAAATCCGTTGATATTGCTGCACTGCTAAGGTTTTTTTTTGCGATTTATAAATTTTATATTATGTCATTATAAAATGGATTGCTTTATTCTAACCTGGAGTCATGGTATGAAAAGCTTAGATAGCATAGACTAGATTTAGAGCGGATAATTCAAACTTTCTATTTAATTTCAGAAAAAAATAAAGACAATAAATCAGCATCTACTCCAAATGTAAATTCCAGATCCAAAATTATATTTTAGTCATAATTGAGTTCGTTTTATAGTTATATGAACATTTACAGAAAAATGTTTACTTTTGGATGTGTCTGGTTTTGAAAATATACGATACAAATGTTCACCTAAATCCTTTAGCAACTTAGAACAAATCAACAATCGCTCAAAACAAGGATGGATAAAAATTCGGGTAATTTTAAATATGATGCGCGTAAAATTGGGTAATTTAATCACAGATGGCGGGTATTTCATGTAGGTACTTGGAGCTGGTAACACTAGCAGGTGGTGAAAAAGGTTATGTTTTTGTTGCTAGTAATAATTTCACAAGATGCAAAATAAATGAAATTGTTCTACGAGTAACGAAGTAACGTGAATAAGCTAGAATTGTAATCTAATTAGCCAAAAGACGCGCATTTTGATTAAAAAGTGAGGTGAGTTTACATATACAGTAGGGTAAATGTGCAAAATAAAGTAGTAGTTTATTTTTAGCGGGCGATGAGCAAATATACATACATAAAAAAGTGCAGAAAATTACATGGGACATAAACAGTGCAGTAATCGAGGAAGTAGTTACCAGATTATCGGGCTTTCAAAATCGCAGTGCGTTCTAGTCATCTAGATTTCTCATGCAAGAAATAAGTCTCATGCCTATTTCAAGATAGGAGTAGCAGTGAATCAGGTCTTTTTGGATTATCTTAGCTTTTGCCTGGACAATACAATAAAAGAGATTCTGTAGTAATAGCTGTCAGGTTTTCGTTCTCGCTTGTAAATTAGCTGATATAAAGCATGTGTGGAAATATCAATCAGAATGCAGGAAGCTAAACTACCTTTGTCAGAATTATATGATATAATTCTTTTACCCACAAATTCCAGTTCTGGCCGAAATAAGTATGCAAAATTTGCAGGTTATGAATCTTTGTCAATTTTCACGCAGTTTTCCACAAGCGAAATGCTGTGTCGGCGGTCAGTCAAAGAAGGGATCATGAGTACAGAAAATCGCGCTCATATGCCATAAAATGAATGCAAAAACAGCATTGACATTACAAACAGATATGTTTAGAAAGCAATGTATATGTACAGTCACCGACATTAATATTTAGCACCATCAAAGCGTCGAGTCAATCGTTCGAGTGCTAAATAATAATGTCGGCAATTGTACATGCATGTTAAGAATTGGCCCTTAATTAATAAAAATTACGTTTAAATTATTAATTATAATTCTAAATGTGATTGACAAATGAAACAATTTATTTTATGTGAACGTGAAACGGGCGATTGATTTTTTGAAGGCTTTATAATTATTAAAAGATGGAACTACAAATGAAATACTTTTTCAAGAAGAAAATTTGCCAGTTGAGTGCCACATTCATATAAATGAATTTGCTAAACTCTTTCTTGGATGTAAAAATACAGAAAACAAATAGATACAGTTTACAGACATATTTTCAAACAAAACAAGAATATAAGACAGTTTTATTATTATAAAAGAATAGTTAAAGTATTGTATGAAGCAAAAATATTATTCATCATAGATAATTCAGCTAAGCTTCGGGTTAAAGGAATTCGAACGCTAGATATATTCCGGGACGTATAATCTCACTTGCACAATAAATATAATAAATAAACTTGCCCGGAAAATATCGATTTATGTCCGATAACTTAGGATTACAGTAATACCTCCTACCCTCCTAAGAATCTTCGGAGAAAAATAGTTTCCTCAGCAGAAAGAACGACGTAAGACGCGGCTAAGTTACTAGAGCCGGAACGTGAAGCGAATACAAGCCGCCCTCAGAAGTATAAATTTGAGACGCGAAAGTAAATACTAGCGAAAGCTCCATTTATTTTTCAAGAGCGCTTCCTTTTGTACGAACAGGCGAGTAAAATAGCCGGAGTGCGTCCCTGGACGTGGATGAAATTATGGCAAAAATGGAATAAAAGGGCCCACCCGTATGATCGTCGCAAAAAAGAAAAAAATTGTCCAAAACTCTAGCACTGGTAGTTTCGTATGTATGCGAGGAATAAGAAGACACGTCTAACTTATAATTAATTCAGTTCAGTTCGACTTTAAAACGACCCGCACTTTCGCATAAATGGGGTTCCCTTGTCTTCATTATGCATGGGGAAATTTACTACCTTTCGAAATTGACGTCTGGAGGCTTGCGCGTCGTGGAAGTTTTCTTATTAGCTCGGCGTAAAGGGCTGCCATTTGGGGGGAAAGACAGTATTGTTATGCGACGATGGTGGTATTTTCTTGATATTTTTTTTTTTGAGAAAATTTCGAACCTGATAAAGTAATAATAATTTTTGCATATATTACTTGATTAATAGTGTTAAATAAACAATAATACAACACTCAAGGAAAATATCTGATTATCTAATTACTAGAAGATGATTCCATATTATTTCTTTATAAACTCAGACTTACAATATATACTGTCGATTCAAAGCAAATTCAGGAAATAAAATAGTTCATCGGGGTGCAAAGATTGTTAATGGTTAGTGCCGCGAACGCGTATTCATTTATTTCAGCTGATGCGGCGTGCGTTATTTCGAGTATGTTACCAGCAGATTTAGGAAACTTAAATTTCGTAAGGATGCGAATAAAATAGGGTGTGAGGGTTTAATTACGGTAACGTGAATTACATTAGAATTGGGCGATTTAGAAAAGCGAGTAGATATAGGGGATTCAATTCATCTCGCGGAATTAGGCACTTTTGAAGAAGATTTAGACATTTTTATGGCTGGGCCGAAGGGCTCTTGTTGTTTATAATATTGGCGTATTGAAATACATAATCAAACGTTTAAATTAATCATATTTTCAGGCAGAATTATTTGCAATAAATCAGCCAGTACGTTATATTAGGCGCGAGTGGGAATTATAACTGATAACTTATTTGTTTTAGAGGCATTAGGGAATTCAATACTAACGTTATATTACGTGAGGGGGTGTGTAAAACTTTTTTGGACTAGGGTTCATGCATTGTGAGTGTGGTGGGGTAGATACAGCGGAGCATGTCTTATTTTAATGTCCACTCACTATGTGAGTCTCTCAGTGACGATCACGGACGGAAATTAGGGCATTAGCTAACGGGTTAACTTGGCCACGAAGAGAAACAGATATTAGAGGTAATGAGTCGGTCAAGTGGTGGGAATTTTTTTAGTAATGTTCCTAAAAGACTACAGCTCGTGACAGTTGTGCAGTGGCAAAAAGGGCGGAGCTGAAGCATATATAATAAAATAAAAATAAAATATATAAACCGGCCATCGTATACGCTCCCCACTCCAGTACAATGTGCGCACAATGACTCACTACTGTCACGAGATATTTGTTGGACTGTAGATAGGTTACGACATGATATTTAGATAGTTAGTAGGATAGTATGTATTTATGAATCAATTTTTTTTTATTCTCTTTGGTGGTCGGAATTAGTGTTAAACTGTAGTTTTAGCATGGATAGGGTATACATATAAATATTTAAAATATAGATTTTTAATTTTATTACTAGGAAAAATTCGTAAAATAGGATTGGAATACGAATTTTCGCTTTTAATTTTCCAATTACACACACTAATCCTCTGGGACACCATACACCATTAATTACTATTGGTTAGAATAATTACGATTAGGTTATTGTTAAGTATCAGAAAAGGCACTGCTGTTGTTTTGTTTGTTTTTAGGTCATTACTTTTTCCTGTTTCAACTTCCAAAGTGTAGAAAAGGGAGCAGCTAAAAGAAGACGGCAAGGCTGTCGGAATTTAAGGAAACGTGGAAGCTGCTTCTTCACCACTTAGAAGGATAATAATAATTTGCGGCTATCAGTAATAAGGTCTGGGACTTCTTCCCAGATTCTCCCAGAGTAAGGTTTTCCCTTACTCCTTGGCCATTGATTTTATATAAGTATATTATACAGGTTATTGGTACTTAAACCTACATATTAAAGGACTCATTTACAATAGATTTAGCGAAATTTGCCTTATACAAAAGCCAAATAGTTTTCGAAATATTATTCTTATTGTATTTTCTGCAAAATTCACCACTTGTACTTATATTTTAAATTAAAGAAAATAATATATCTTTATCTAACTAAATGCTACATTAGCACACATTATGTATCAAAAATTGTGCCAAACGCTTCAAGATAGTATAAATAGAGAAGGTAAAACTTCCACTTGTGAAGAAAATTTGAAATAATCTTTACGACGCCGAACATAGTATGCCGACATAAAAGATGGACTTGCCGAGGATTTTGTGAACTAATGAGTCAAAATTTGATACAGGGTATAACCAATTTCCGCAATTTACATTATTAATCAGACGAAAATCCACAACTAGAGGAAGGGATTACCAAAGAAGACTTACAACTACAAACACAAAAACAAAATCAATATCTCGAAAACTATTGACTTTTTTATAAGGCAAATTTGGCTAAATCTATTGTAAATGAACTGTACTACAATGTCCTTTAATATGTAGGTTTAAGTACCAATCACCCTGTATATAATTAATGTGCTTGGCGAATGCTGGGAGATGATGAAAATCTTTCCATGGGCGTATTTAATAACAACTGATAGCTGACTGATTTACAGTAGACTCGCGATTATGTGAACTAATCACATTTCTCATATTTTATCATTTCTCAAAAGTAGTATTCATATGGTCGCGAGGCTACTGTATTATATTTTTCTTACTAAGAATCATAGGGAAATTATTTAGTTAGAGTAGAAACATTTCAATTATTATGGAACCTATGTAGTACTTAGAATAGGTAGCCTCGTGTAGTACCTTTTTAGGTGGAGCACCAGGTTGGGATGATTTGTAATTATTTAGTTTTTCATAAATAAAGTGAGTAAACCTTATGGGCTTTTGTGCCAGAATTGTCATAAATATTCTACTAGGGCCTGTACCCCTAAATTTGACGATTGGTTGGAAAAAAAATGGATATTACTTCTCCCATGGTACTCTCTGTCTGTAGAGTTTCATTGAAGTCGGAATTTACCAGTTGGCCATGTTCCCTTGTAAGTGTATGGACGTTTTAAGGTCTCAATGCGCCTTAGGCTAAAAATCAGCTGGCGTCCCTGTGTTCCCCATCCCTCCACTCCTTCCAAAAAAAAACAACATTTTTAAAATTTCCATTAACAATTCTTTATGTGATTGTGGACATTCATTTTTTTTGTCGTCTCGTAATTATATTGGTGCTGAGTGTTGGATTTCCACTGAATTCGAGGCCGAATTTAATTTGCTTCTTAAATCTTCTACTTCTAAATAGAGTAGAAAATACACTGTTAAACATGTTTTAAAATTCATTTTTTTTTTCCTGTAATTCAACTCTTTTCGTTTCCTTTGCTTTATTCAATTTGACTCTTTGAGCCCTACTTAATTTTTTGTTTGAATTTATTTTCTTATTTCAACTTCACTTCCACCTTTCACTAGATATAAAATATATACTATAGCACTACTTAACCTCATACATATATACAGTCGCAATGCCCAATAATAGTCGCATTTGTTCGTGCAATAATTCAGAATCACGATTACTTGCTATCCAATAAAATTTAAATATTTTCGAAATTTTCTTTGCTTATTGGTAGTTAGCGAATCCTGATTATAATGTGAGTCACATGTGGCAAATTACATTGTACTGTCACCTAGTATTATTATTACATATTTAATACTATTATACTAGTGTACATATGACCAAAGAACTATTAATAATAGATAATATAGATGGCACTATTAGCATTTTCTACTGTTATGCATTTGTAGTGGTAATATATTTCCATAAGAGGACACGTGCTATCTATATTTCGTCAATGGAACATTTCGTTGACTATATGTATTGCTCTGTTTTTCAGAACACAATGCCCGGGATTTCAAAATTTTATTTTTTCAAAGTTCAATACCAATTTATTATTATATTCAATTTATATTATTTTTATTTAGCTTGTCCGTTTACGATTTATTATTTTTTTTTTTTCAATAAAATCAATTTAATTAAAATAGTGGTTTCAATACACCCAGCGACTTCTCTAAGTAAGTGAAAGAAAACTGTGGAAAGTGACTTCCTACCAGCTAGGTGGCACGGGACGCTTCAAAGGGGACCAGATCGTCTGTCAGAATCGTACTCCGGACGCTTATTAACGAATAGGCACACCCTCAAAGCCCCTTCTCGGTTTATTAAAATTTGAAATAAGTAATTATCGGAAATCGATGTAAAACACTTACTGTACAAATAAAAACAACGTTTCAAACCAAAACAAGCTTAAATCTTTATTTATTTACCCAAATGCTGTTTCATCATCATTGAGACTCTATGATCACAAGGTAAGTATGTTGAAATCGGTAAAATACTATATAAGACAATCTTTAATACAAATTACTTGTCCGAACTTTCCTGGCGTTTTTAGAAACTAAATGAGGTTATGGAAATGTCATATAATAAATTAAATTTCAAATAAATAACGGCGCCATCTATCTGTAAACGGGAAATACTAAATTTTTAAAGCAAACGATTATCGATATTTGTTAAAGATAGCTATTTTATCACAGATCAAACTCAGTGATATTTATTTATAACCCTTGAATATTAAAATTCCTAAAATAACTAACTAAAAGGGCGGCTATTATAAAACTAACTAATACTTCTTAGAACTTAGATAATCTTTTGAAATTGTGGCAAAAAAATCGTTATAGGAAATTAAGACAACCGTCGTGTCTGGTAGCCACCAACAGAATGAGGATTCAAATCATAATCAACGGTCAACAGCCTTCGATTGTTACCACACAGGTCGACCAACCTGAATTTTGAAAGATAACGCTAACCGACATTAATATACCGTTATTTTCTCTAGTTTGAGGGGAATACGACAAACGTTAAAAACAAAACATCCCGAGGAAAGAAAAATCTCTCCGAGCAAAATATAACAATACATAAAAAAAATACCAGGTCAGTTTGAATTAACATAAAATACAGTTTACATTACATAAAGGCAAATTTAGCATCTAATGCTAATGTTGTTCATTTTAAATAACTATCTTTAACAAATTCATAATTGGCCTGTAAAGTAGGCAACTGAGTACACGCCTCATTTTTGAATTACTAGATCATTGAGTTTAAAATCGTGTTCTAAATCACTTTCAAATAGATTCCATACCTTAGTTTTGTTTTTGTATTATTATGTAAAACATATGGTACCTAATGGGTTAAACAACACACTAATGGCCGTCTTTTTAAAGAAGCTTTTTTTTTAATTTTTAGGTCAAACATAATGTCCGCATATTTCCCCATGCGTACCTTTCGCGGCGTCCCTTGAAAATTTGGCGCCTGAGGCTTTAGCCTATTGGGTAAAACGTCCCTATATGGACGCATCAATCATCCATCCGTCGGTTTTGATTTCAGGTAAAACCGATGAAGAAAACCGAAATATACGAGTCCCTTAAAAATACAATCTCGAGTCACCGTAATACCTATGCAAATTCCATATATTTTTCACTTATTAAACAGATCCTCGAAACGGAGAATAGAAAGAAATGAGAATATAAGGGCAGACGCGTTCCAAAAATCCATAACGCACTCCGCTACTTATCCGTAAATACAATTTTCGCATTGAGGTCGCATATACATTCTTCCGGCGACGATAAATCTCACTTCCGGAACGCTGACGGGGAACGCGAGCTCTACCGTGGGCGTAAAAAAAAAAAAACAGCTCAACCACGCCAAATAAATGAGAATTAACGACCGGCCTGACGTACGCGCCCCGTCCCGTATGAAATGCCGAGAATTCCGGCAACCGTTCGCGCCGCCACATCGCCCAATAAACGATATTAATGCGGCGGAGTCTCATTAAGACGGCTGCGACACCTTTCCATTGGCGTTTTCGGGGCACGATGAGTCGTGAGGTCGTCGGTTTCTCCTTTCGACGTCTTTTTTCCACGCCAACGGTTCTGCGAAGGGCTGCGAAAACCGGCGAAACGTAGCGATGGGTAGATTTATTGTGCGTCGCTTCCTTCCTAAGGAATTATTACGTTCGGAAAACAGCAAGGTAGTTTCTTCTTCGCTTCGAGTGTCAGCCTATCTACTAGAGGAGGAGGAAAAGAAGCGTAGGTGTCGCCGATGGATTATTGTAATTTATGCTTTCTAAAGCGGCTATAATTCTTTCAAAAACTTTGTCCTCGCGTGAGTAACCTTAAAGATTATTGCTTTTAACTTTTATATGAAAGTGGTGATTTATGGTTTAGTCTGATGATAATTTGAAGTAGGAATTGTAGAGTCCGCCTTTATATTTTCATCCATAGCGACTTTTCGAAAAAATACGTGCCTTTCATAAAAGAAAATCCCTCTCCCCTAATATTTAATAAGGGTGATAGAATCAGCAAGAAGGGCCACTTAAGCTAGGGATTTCAAGGAACGTCAGCACGCGGAAATCGACCGCAACCGACAGTCGTTCAAATCTGCTTAATAAATTTAAATAGCCTTGAATTCCAAGAGTCCGTTAGTCGCAGCGGACGATCGACCTACGAAATTTGTCGATTCACGAGCAAAATCATGATTTAACTTACTTGATTTTTAAAATTGCAATAATGAATTAATTGCAATAATTATTTTTTTTTCCAACACTTTTTAAAAAAATAAAAAGGAAGTACATAATATAAACTTTATGTTTCAGTTTATTTATTTTCGTTTTCGTTATATAGTTTGAACAAAAATACTAGTTTTCCTTCTCTTCCTATACGCACCCTAACATCCGAGTGAACAAAACCAAAAGAGCTGAACATATGTTCTACTGACGCTGACAGAGCAGTTGCATACAGGAACTGTTTTATTATTACTATTTACTTTCACCTTCCATTCCTTTGAATGAAAATGGTATTTTCTTGTAATAGTTTTTAGACTTACTTTAAACACATTAAAATAATTTGTATTAGTTTAAAAAGGAGATTTTTTATTTTTTTGTTCAAATCTGCATATAAACTATATAGATGATTTTTCATTTTTTATTCAAATTCAATTTATGGCCATTTGTAAAGAAAAATGTATGGTCAATATATATTGCTCTGTTTTTCAGAACACAATGCCCGGGATTTTTAAAATTTATTTTTTTAACATTCAATACAAATTATTATTATGTTCAATTTACTTTAATTTATTTGGCTTGTCCGTTTACGAATTTTTTTTTCTTTTTTTTTTTTCAAATCAAAACAAGCTTAAATCTTTATTTATTTACCCCAAATGCTATGTTTCCTTATCAAATGAGACTCTAATGATCACAAGGTACGTAAAATGGAATCAGAAAATACTATATAAGACAATCTTTAATACAAAAACATGTCTTCAAACTCTCCTGGCATTTTTAAAACTAAAGAGGTCATGGAAACGTCATATAATAAATTAATATCAAATAAATAACGGCGCCATCTATCTGTAAACGGCAAATACTAAAATTTTTATAGCAAACGATGATCTATTATTATATTTATTTGTTAAAGATAGCTATTTTATCAAATATCAAATTCGGTGATATTTTTATACAACCCTTACTTACAAAATTTACTAAAATACTAAACTAAATGGCGGTTCTTATAAACTAACCCCCAAGTTATCGTATGGTGAAATAATTTACACAAAAATATAAGTTTCTGATTAAATTTGAAAGGGAACTGAATTAATTCCGTTCTGTTTTAGGTGACGTGATTCTAAGGAGATACTAACTTGAAAGGACACGACGCTGGCAAACTCTGGTGCTGGAGAAGGTGGTTCAGTTAGATGGGCCTCCGGTCTCGGTCAAAGGCATGGAAAAGGCTATCTGGTCGGGAAGTCTTCGTAGGATATTTTATAGGATATTTTCTTGGCAAATTCAGGTATTCGATATGGATTTAATAAACAGGATTTGTATCGATACTTTTTTCATGTAAAACTTCTTGGAACTTTGATAAATTGTTTACAGTTGTGGCAAAAAAACGTTATAGGAAGATTAAGACAACCGTCGTGTCAGGTAGCCACCAACAGAATGAGAATTCAAATCATATTCAACGATCAACAGCCTTCGATTGTTATCCCACAGGTCGACCAACCTGAATTTTGAAAGATAAAGCTAACCGACATTAAAATACCGTTATTTTCTATAGATTGAGGGGAATACGCCAAACGTTGAACTCAAAACACCCCGGAGATTGAAAAATCTCTCCGAGCAAAATATAACGAACATAAAAAGATACCAGGTCAGTTTGAATTAACATATAAAATAAAGTTTACATTACAATAAAGCAATATTTAGCACCTAATGCTAATATTATTCATTTTAAATAACTATCTTTAACAAATTCATAATTCGCCTGTAGAGTAGGCAACTGAGTACACGCTTCACTTTTGAATTACTTGTTCCTTCAGTTTAGAACCTTGTTGTGAATGCCTTTAAAATAGATTCCATATATAATAAAATTTAATAAGAATTAATAAATAATAGTGTACTAGATGTGCACATTGTCATACTGTATATGTATACATATAAAAGGTAAAAAAATAACAAATGTAACTAACAATTAATACATAAGAACCATAGGTTGTTAGACAAAACAAAATTTTAAAAACTCTATAACTATTATCTAACTATAAAAAATATTTTCTTTAAAGAAATTACACAGCCATCGTCTAAATTGGAATACATTGAGATTTTTTAAGATGTTCGGTAGTTTGTTGTAGTACTTTATTCCATAATAATTGGGACCTGTAAGAGCTTTGTTGACACGATGAAAAGGCACTACGATATCACCACAATAACATGTACTGTAACCATGGTTCTGTTGTGATGTTCGGTAATTATGACAGTTTTCGTGTACGTGGCACAGGCAGGTAAGTATGAAAAGCGCCGGATCGTGATTATTCCAAACCGCTTGAAATGTTCTCTACAGCTCTGTCGGGGTTTGATGTTCGCCAGGGCTCTAACCGCGCATTTCTGTTTCAGAAAGACTGCTGACGCGTTCGAAGAACCTCCCCATATCAGGATACCATAAGTCGCTCTACTATGAAAGTTAGCAAAGTAAGCTGTTCTAGCCCAACTCTCACCTCCCACCTGCATCAAGCGCCGAATGGTGTAGATCGCACTTGATAATTGTGGGGAGAAGGCAATCAATATGGCACTTCCACGAGAGATCTCCAGCCGAAGGAATGCCTAGAAACCTTATTGGATCTGGCTCTCCCGCCTGCATACGTATTTTAAATTGTAGGTGTTGTGTTTTCCCTAGATTAAGTTTCAGCTGATTGTCAGAAAACCACTCCAGCGCCTCCCCCCACAACCTGGTCCGTCTCTTGGTTTCTCATAATAAATGACGTATCGTCGGCATATATAATTATACTATCAGCACTCACGCTCAAAGATAAGCCATTTATGTATATTAGAAATAGAATCGGTCCCAGTATGGAGCCTTGTGGCACCCCGCACTTCAACACAACCCTCTTCGATATTTGTTCATTCCAACAAACTCTTTCAACTCTGTTTCTCAAATAACTACGAAACAAGTCGTTTGCAACTCCGCGTACTCCATATACCTCCATCTTCCTTAGTAGTATATCGTGATTGACACAGTCAAACGCTTTGGACAGGTCGTAACAAGGTTATTCTTTACTATTTAGTTCGATTCCCTATGGTATTTACTATATTGAAGAGATTACTTCAGATATTGCATCTAATATGACAGCAGAGAGCTATAATTTTGAAAAGGCGTTGAGCGACGACAAATTCTCAACGAAATAAAGAAAATCGAATTGAGAATTGAACAACTTTACTTAAAACATTTTGGAAATGTTACAACCCAAAGAAGAACCCTTGCTTACTAAGTTTTTCCAAATCCTTATCGTAGTTGTAACAGTGACATTCTGATCATACTTATTCTGATATATTCTTACCTGTAATATTGTTTATATCAAGTCCTCACCTCAACGTCATACATTTTCTTTTCGTGAAGAAGTTGGTCATCTTTACCTATTACAATGTGTTTTCTTGCTATTTTGATTAATAGATGGAAAGACATTTTCAAAAAGTTCCGGTCATAAGCAGATACTTTCGACTCGACTTCCTAATAATTTGCTATATACAAGAAAATTACAGATATGCCGTTTCCTATTTCTACTTAAAAATAAGTTATTGATTAAATAAGTGTATTTATTAGCCACTACCATAAAATATTCTGCGCCAACAAAGTTAAAGCGTTAAAGTATGGAAAATAAATAATTCGTAAAGTGTTTATATCACAAATTCTCTGCGTTTTTCTGCTGACATAAAGCGATTTATTTAATTTAGATGTTACTGTCAATAAGTGCGAATCATTCAATGTGCTGTCAGCCGCGAATCCAGCTGCCTGCACTCTTTGGAATTATCAATCACTATAGTGTCAAATTTCAGTGATGTATCGATAAAAGTATGCTCAAATAACAGCATTTTAATTTTAGCGAAATTTAGAATTAGCTTGTTTTTTGAAAACCAATTGCTAAGCTCCACAAGCACCATCCCACAGCTACTCGTATCATCCGCATAGAGCCACTTCACTAAACACAGCAGAGGACAGATCATTCATAAAAAGGGCGAATAGCTGAGGTCCCTGCAGAGAAATAGTTTGTCATTTCGGTTGTTGTTCTGGCATGCCCAGAACTATTCTGGGTTTTCTGCATTTCAATTTGCATGCTCCCATTCTTGCTTCCCCTTAAATATAAATATCCAAGAGGGGTTGATTTAGATTAGTTTCTACAATGGTTGTTGGTGAACTTTTTTTTTAACTCCAGGGGTGCACAGCCAAGCCGATCTCTGTATCTTTGCGAGCTTAATAATAGCCTGCTCATGAGTAGTCTTGGTCCACCAAACCAAGCACTTATAGGTAATTACATGTATGCATATGGTGACATAATGTGTGGTTTCAATCTCCATGTTTTCCCAACGTTCTGCGGGTTTGCTTGTTTACATTTGTTTGTCATCTGTTGAAGATGTTAATTCCAGGTTAACTGGGAGTCAAGAATCATTCCTAGGAATTTAGCATCTTGTCTGAATTCTACCATTTCGTTATGAAGAGTTGGAGTGGCTTCAGGCCAACCAACCTTCTTCTTTTTGTAAA
Source organism: Protaetia brevitarsis (assembly GCA_004143645.1). NCBI lineage: Eukaryota > Metazoa > Arthropoda > Insecta > Coleoptera > Scarabaeidae > Protaetia > Protaetia brevitarsis. Next base: position 113,985 of record RXPK01000006.1, read on the forward strand.
GGGGATTAGCGTTAACTTTTAGCTTTACAAAGGATATACAGGAAAACAGTGCGTAATGTAAAATATTAACAAATTTATTGCTCTGTTTTTCAGAACAAAACGTTTGAGGTTTTAAAATTTTCTTTTCTTTAGTTCAGTACAATTAATTATTATTATTTTTAAATTTATGTTTTCAATTAGTTTAATAACTTATTTATCTGTATACAATCTTTTTTTCTTTTTCTTTTCAATAAAAACAAATAAAATAATAAAGTGGTTTCAATTCACCCAGCGACCTCTCTGATAAGTGGAAGAATACTGTGAAAAGCGACTTCCTACCTTCTAGGTGGCACAAAACGCTTCAAGGAGCACCAAATCGCCTGTCAAATGCCTAATCTGGACGCTTACTAACGAATAAGCAGTTTTCTCACCTAACGAGCGCACCCCCAAAGCTCCTTCTCGGATTAATAAAATTTGAAAAATAGTAATTATCGAAAGTTGTTGTAAAAACACTAAATGTACAAATAAAAGAATGTTTTACACCAAAACAAACTTAAATCTTTATTTAGTTACCAAATGCTAGGTTTTATCATCATTGAGACTCTTAGATCACAAGGTACATATGTTGGAATCAGTAAATACTATATAAAACAAACTATTTAATACAAAAATACGTATAGGAAGTTTCCTGGCTTCCTAAATGACTATAAGGTTAAGGAAATGTCAGATTAAAATTTAATTAATTTAAAATACGGAGCTATCTACCCGTAAATATCAAAAACTAAATTTAATAGAAAACTATCATCTGCGTTATCGATATTTGTTAAGAATAACTGTTTTATTCCAGACCAACTCAGTGATTTTGTTGATACAACCCTTAAATATAAAAATTCCTAAAATAACTAAACTAAATGGCGGTTGATATAAATTTAACCCTAAATTAACGTATAATGAACAAAAATTATAAATTTCTTATTTCTGGTTCAATAATAATGTATGAATTGTATCACTTGGCAAACAATGTTGCACATATCTCAGTAATATAACATTATTTACTAAACAGCGATCTCAGAAAAAATATGTTACCGAACTTTTGCAGCAACATTGAATAATGATAAAAATATTGCTGGCCACTACAGTGACGTTTCAAATTAATCGGGAAATAAATATATTAAAACAATGTTACAAAAACAAAGACTTCGTTGTTAGAAATGTTGAGGTAATATTTAATTGTAACATTGCCACATTTACAAGGTAAATTATTATAAGGAATATTGCAACAACATCTGTGCTTGTAACATTAACATATTTACATTTTATAAGCTGTAAGATGGGTACAGCAAAAGAAAAAAGTTTCCGTGTAGCTTGGTAGTAAAGAAAAATATGACGTGAACGCATTTTTTTACGGGATATATTGTAAATATCGGACTTTATTGAATAAAATAAATGAAAAGAATTTCCGTATTTTTTTTTTTTTTTTGGCTGGCGGCAATAGATACCACCGGATGTTAGTTCTTTACTACCAAGCTACACGGAAACTTTTTGCATTACAGGATAATATTTGGACGACGTTATAGCCACATTATTTCGTCAAGTGCCAGAATAATATACCTTGAAGTACCTCAAGTACAGCTCCTCCCACAAAAAGGTTAACAATCTGAATCGGGATATTGATCATATATTCTCAGGTTGAACTATACAATACAACTGTGTTTATTGGAGGTAATTTTATTCATGCCAGCCGAAGAGTAGCCCATATACGTAATGTTTACTCGTATTTGATAAATTCATATTTTACGTCCGCTATTCATTTGGTAAATTGTCTATGAACCACCCTTCCATTGTTTTCAGAGCTGTCTGCATAAGTTCTGAATTGGTGCTTACGTTTTCCCCTAGTACGAGTATTGCAATATCGTATAATTTTGATTACACAGAATATTTCCTCAATAAAATATGTTTGTCGATTTAACATCTGCCGTTCCCTTAGCGCAGTAGCAGGATACCTCAGTTACGTTACATTGTCACAACCTTTCCGTCTGATAAATAGGTATAATCACAACTTCCGTATCCTGACCGCGTGCCTGGTCGCCGTAATGTTGTTAATTCAATTATTGCCAAGCCAGGCTGACGCAGCAAGTTCGTTATATATCGGCAATTTCACGCGGCCAGAAACCGTGGCTGAACGCCACTCGATCCGACCAGAGAGACATCTACGATGCCTAGCAGTATCGAGAGTCGTAGGCTCATTTCGAGGACGAAATGACCTCGTCTGTTACCGGAAACGCGACGATGCGATGCTTATTTAGTGTACGTTGCGAAATGAGTTCGCTTGCAGCGTTTATTTACGTGCATAAACGTAAGGGCGTGAAAATCCCGCGGTGCGCACTGCGTCATATTGTAACAGCTCTGGCTAACTGGAAACTATATATCATTTCGCTAATGTGGTAGATATCCGATAACCATGTATTTGCAAATTAAATGTTTACATAAATTTTGACTAATTAGATTGGATTGGTATTTACATAAACAATACAGATAGCTGAGTTGTATATTGAAAGTTGTTGAATAAGGCCCATGAAAAGTATCTTGGATCTATTCCTAATAACATACCAATTGCGAGGAGGACAAAAGTATTGTTAAATAATAATAAACAGAACTGTGTGATTTCTAATTGTGTATTTTAATAACAACAACTCTTTTTGTTGAAAAGTTGCTAAGGTTTCTCTTCGGAATGTCGCGTGTGCTGATGCTCCGCTATCCACAGTG